>DWMF01001046.1:0-12407 GCA_018244815.1 Parelbella polyzona | reverse complement strand
ACTGCGCTCTACGCACAAGAGAATAAGTTTTATTATGTTCATTGCTCGCACTTGTATATATATTTTTTGTGTGCAATAAAGCGGAGTGGCCGTAGTAGAAGTCATGCGCTACAAGCGGGTTTATATATAATTATATATTCATACATATATTATTTTGATATCCGTCTGGTTATATATAATATGGCTGTGAGTGATAAAAATGGTTCAGAATATTTTATACACAATAGAGCGTGCACAAAAGAACCAAAAAACAGACAAATATTCTTAAAAGCATTGTTTTGGGTTTTATTGCGTTAACAAAGACCTCCAATAGTAGTTGTTCAAAAATGCCTTCTATGTACAAGCATCGATCGTTAAAGAACTGACTTGTAAGTAAATATGGCGTACAAAGTTTTTTTCAGGCATAGGTACACAAGCACATTTGTGAAAATAAGTAGGTACTAAGAATTTAATGACAATATTGTACGATTTTTATTGAATTGAAAAACTCCACAATATCTACAATGTTTGGAAAAAAGCTGCACGAGTTATATTGACTTTTTAATACAAAAATTTAATTGAGATGACTTTCCGATATAAGATTCTTAATAATGATTACGAATTGTTCCATTTTTTATGTCTAGTCTCGTTATAAATGAAAAGATGATGAACACAGCACACCACCATGATAAAACACATAAATATGTCCGTGCAATTTCTGCATAGTATTAAGAGTTCTACTACTTTAAAAGAAACTAATGTTGTTTGTCTGGTTTTAATGTTATAACGCAGCCCGCGGGCGTCGATGGCGCGCAACCGCCTCCGTTGCGAGGGGCCGCAGCGGAAGCCCTGCGCGGCTTTACTCATTGACGGATCGAGTGCATTCAATCAATGGCGCAGAGCAGAGCTGCTCAAACTATTGTGTCAAATTTATGTTTAATGGCGCATTCTGAAAAGTCACTAAAAATACTTTTAAACAACGCAACACATTAGAATATTACGATGTTTATACATACCTGCCTAAGAAGCAACAGAATAATTTATAATCCATTAAATAACAGGATTACTATATTTCTACAACAACTGATTTTAAAATTTAACCCCGTAAACACTAGATTTTTTAACATGGATGTTAAGTAACAGTCCTTTATAAGTTTTGAGTTTAATAATCAAACTTTTCACTTAACAGATCGTTAAGTATTCTCGTCAAAGAAAACGAGCAGCGACTAACGCTTCACTGAAACAAATTGCGATTGGAATTTGCGCAAATAAACGAGAACTAAATACATACAGGAACTAAAGTGCTACACAATCCCTGTATACCCTGTGCACCCTTTTGACGTAACCAAGGTTCAGTTCGAGAAACACAGTCCGCTGCGTTTATTGGCATATGAGTGCGCTACTATAACCCACTTCCTCGCCACGGCCCGCGAGCCGCCGTGCACAAAGAGCGCTTGTTGGGAAAACTCACTATTTCTGTTCTACTGCCGCCCTATGTGGGTTAAGCAAACGGTACTTCGTCACTCCTTGCTCGCTTGCGAGACATGCAGATATAAATAGTGTTGTATGGGGAATTCTGTAAACAGGTTTGTTTACGGTAAAATACCCTTTAACTGGGTATGCTTCGTTAAGTTGTGTCCAACGACAGAGTTTGTACAGATATAAGAGGAGTTATCTACCTGTTGGGCTCGCCATTCAAAGCTCATTAAGGGCTTAAATATTTGTCACTTACCAACAGGGCTCAGGGAGGAAGGTCCGGTTGTATATAAAGACACAAGTACTAATGTGAAAAATAAACTGAAACATAAAATCTTGTACAGAGTGCTCCATGACTAAAATGCAGTAGGTGTAGAAGTTATTCGTGGTTGGTGGCATGGTCATCATTGGCCACTTAATATGATACTCGTTCATTTTCAGCACATAAGGCATAAAAACAATATACCCTGTTTACTACACTAAGTGCATGTGTGTGTGGATAAAGACATTCAACTAAGTTACTTGTCGATTACAGGTTGAGGACTAACGGTACGTATGTATAGTTGGCAGGGGTACTCACTGGTGTAGGTGCTGGTGAAACCTCCACCATCGCGGTGGCGCGGCCGAGCGGAAACTTATCGAAATTAAATAACTGCACGCATCGCGTCATTAGCGAGTTTCGGTAACTACATTCCTAATTTAATTGGGCTCCATTGAACCGGTTACTTTATACTGTTGTACTTAACGATTTTTAAAAATAATATATTTGTCTACCTACATTCTCTGGGTGATATGATCTTAATATGTAGTATTTCCTTATTGCTTGAGTTGGGTTTAAATCGAAAATTCGCGCTCAAAACACAGACATGAGTTTTACGGGCAAACAACGATGTCAACTATTTGCTGTTATTAGACGTACGATACAAAGGTATAACTTTCAGTGCACAAAGCGTCTGTTGTGGAACGGTATCGTAATGTTAGGTGAGCGAATGTTTCCTGTGTTACTGCTCCTTTGTGAGTTGTTCCCATCGGCTCGCTATTTCTGCGAACGTCGAGCCGCTGAGAGCCGTGGGCCGGTGCCGCACGCCCACCGCGACCGGTCACCGAAGCTCCAAGATCACACACGTTGCTTGCCGTCATAACATAGCCACGCTTTGCATTCTACTCGGTTTTATTAATGGTTTTATTGAAATGTGCGCCAACCTTCATTAGCTATTACTAGTTAATTATTTCTGTTTTAGGTGCAAATTTACTATTTGTTAATCTTCCTCTTCCAAATTAATCTTTAAAATCTTTTAATTAAATAATGTTCATAGTGTATAAGATGAATAAATACTCAAAATAAACACTATATAAATACATATATGCACATATATGCACATATATTACACATGGATACTTCATATTATAATTGAATCTTTTTCTCAACTTAGAAATCTTCGCCGTTTTCTTAATCAACGAACCTTCGTGTTTACTGACACGAAATAATTACATATGTACGTATTATGTTTAAATCACATTACCTACATGTAAAAACCTCTTGATTTCTGTTCCCTACCCGAATGTTTTACATTGGGATCAAATAATTCGTTTTAATTTCATCCTTTCTGTCAACTGCGAGCATATTCCCGTCCAACAGTCGAACAATAAAAGGGTAGGTACCTAAATCATGACAATAATGATGATATACCTGTTCTAGTACAAGTATTCTTTAATTAGTCCGGTTGCAGCAAATCGCACGCCATTGCACATCATATGCAATATGGTAAAAATGAAAGCGATGTATTTAACGGTGGGTATTATTATAAATTGGGTGGGGGCCCCATACGCTGTCCTCCCTATGCTAATGTAGGGGCGTCACTCTCTGAGCAACAGCTGCACACTTGACTCTCTTTTTTAGCGGAGTCTATTTAAACGTTTAAACGTAGAGATAAATAATATTTGCACAGCTTCGTTATATAACAATACAACATGCCTCGCGAAAATGATACGAGCATAGAGTTCGTAACTCACTCAAGAGAGAATATACTTACGACATTGCAGTACACTTAATTGTGATTGAACATAAATCTCCATTTAAAGTGCTATGTGGGACACTGCAAGCTTCGTCAGAATGACAGCAAACTGCATCTGAACTCTCATTGTTGTACGTCCTCGGAGACACACGCCGATACTAGTACGTTCTAAACATTTGATGACAAAATAAAAACATCTCGTGATTGTAACACCACAAAGGATGGACAAATAAACAGAATTGAACACTTATCCTAATAAAAAAGACTGCGTCACAACTGTAGTTCATACAATTGCTAGATCGGCATGGTAAACATGGCAGAAAAATCACTGTACAACAGTCCTAACTCCTCTCAAGAGAACTGGAATAATAATTATTTCTACAAGCACAACGTGTGCGGCATAATCGTCAAGTTGCGGCCGGCGCTACGGGGAGGGCAGTGGGTTCGGTCGGCCACGCTGCTCTCGCGCATTGCATACTAACCGCACCTCACCTACTGCCCCGCTACTGGATAACGTGTTGGCTTACGCAAACCCGGTAACCGTATCACAGCGGACGTGATATTTCGAAATACCGCCGTATAATAAATTAAATTTTTTATAAATATTTTTGGCTACTATTGTCGTTGACAAAAGGACTAATGCAAGGAACATCTGTGGAAACATCTGTGACCTCATATAAATTGGGACAAGTTTGCGTTCATCAGAGTATCTTATGTAAGGCAAATATTAATTACTCTTTGTCTTTCAACATAGGTTTTTTCACCTATAAATATGTACTTTATAAGCATTAAAGCAATAGGTAAGTAGTGATAATGGTTAATCCAGTCTCTTACTCCTGGGATCCTGTGTTCAAATTTGAACGCGCATATTTTCAAACAATGTGTTTTTCAGGTTAAATTTCCCTTGGCGTAACGGCGAACAAAACATCAAGAAGAAATCTGCACCAGGTGTGCTGTGGTCTGTAAGGCGTGTAAAATCTGCCAACCCCCACTTGATCAACGTTCCAGACTGTGTTCCTTATGCTTCTCATTCTGCGAGGATATAACGGTATATCAATGGAAAGATAAAAAAGTTTATGTTGATGATGATGAAGCAATAAACAACATCTTCCAAGCATCTTGAACCTGAACAACTAGTTCCTCCCACATTACCATTACAATAGCGTAGAAACGATTAATTTACCAATACTTGAGCGCCGCTGTCAATATAACTTCGTGAATTTGGTAATCGAGAGCATCTGGTCAGAGTGACGCTCGCTTTGCATACGAACATCTTCATTCACCCATTGCCCCGGCGCGGGCACCGTTACCAGCGCCACTGAAGCAGCGTTCTCGCTAACTGTATCCAATACGTGGGAAGTGCCAACTGACAGGATGTGATAGAAGCGATCGAAACTGATTTTCCTTGGAACATCACCTTTCCATCTTATATTCGGTTATACCTGATCTTGTAACCTTAGCCCTAAAACAAACAGTGATTACTTTCCACCATAAGACATTGTGAAGCTTCTTTCTGTATTTGACTGTTATCATAAAAACCTTGTTACATTTACAATTACCATGTTAAAAACAACGCTAACATAACTTCGATGACTAAATTCCAATACGATCGAAAAACAAAAGATTTCACGACACAAGCGCGAGTGTAACTTTCACTGGCAGTTTCAATTGAGTGAAATATCTAGCTTTTTGTTCATTTCACGGTGCTCGGCCGTTGCGTGCAAATCTGACGAAATTGCCGAAATCGTACAACAATTAGGCCGTAAACTAGATGAGCGACTGCGAGCGGAACGTCCAATGTGCCGTAAATATTAACATTTGCACTGAAATATTACGTTTATTCTAAATTATTATGACGCCAGGTCCCTCACTGGATAGGCAGAGAGCATTGACTATTAAATATTTCCTTATTCTTTTATCGTCATCGTCGTATTTCATTTGTCACATACATATGTCATACAGATGAAAAATATTATTCGTGTATAATTCGATAATAATATGTAATGTGCTTTTGCCAAGTATTCACATTATTGTTATATCCAAAGATATTTGCGCTTTGTTATTTGTACCATTTTTTTATTCAATTTGGTGAGTAAGTAAGTATTAGCGGGGCCTTGCAGAAGATCTTCCGGGACGATTCTGAAATTTTTTGTTTTCTTCTTAAAAAATGTAATCGTTTTTTACGCGGAAATATTTCGAAATGTTCAAGAATCGTGTAACTTTTTTGTAACGCATATGGACATATGTAGTTCTCTAAAAGTAGATAGATGCCATATAGGCTGGTGGTTGTAGATATCAATAACAAAACGTAATTAAACGATTGAACTGGCGACGGTTGGTAGATACTTTTTTATTTCCGCGTTTCGACGCAGTTTAGCAGTTAAATTAAAACAATTAGTTACTTGATTTTACTATTACAATTTGTTTAAAAAATGCAACAAGGAAGTACGGCAACCAGTGGTACGACCTCCCTCCCCTATGATGTAAGTAATAATTACGTCACTTCAAGGTTTAACGTAAATTGTTGAATTGAGCAGCATACAGCACGATCTGTAATGAACAACAAAAAGATATTTCGTAGCAACAAATCCTCTCACCTGTACTACTTACTAACGAGACACACAAATATAGACATATGCGGTTGAGGAATCAGATTTAAGCTATCTCTCTAACACATTCGACTTAGAACGTAATAAATAGTGTCATACTGTTACAAAAAAAGTTAAGGGGATATTTTAAAAATTGATAACAATATGTGATGGGTGCATGGTGGTGTATGTGAAGTAAGGAAACGCATTTTTGTGACCTGCAAAATTTTGTATGTAGTGTCACCAATATATATAGTAATCAAGTGAATGAAATTGTTGTACGACTATATTGAACTACTTTTTCTTATTCCATTAATAAAGGCTATAAGCTCGTTAATATGATCGGCGTGTTTGTGAGCAAAAGTCATGAAAATGGTCATGTGTGATAAACATATTACTTGTTTTGTTACCTCCAATCTATGGAGAGGAATGCTCGCGTTTTAGTTGTATCTGCTTATTTCTTTTTAAACAGAGTTATCAACATTCAATAGCAGGCGTTTGGGTCCAGATATTGTTGGTGTTTGTTGTGCCTATACTTTGCGGCCCGGCCAATTGTGTCTGCAATGTGCCCTGCACTGGACGTATCCTTTTACAAACTCGCAGTTATAAAATGAACATTGAATTATAAATAGATCAGTCTCCATCTTACATCTCATTTAGCAAAACTGGCCTCTTATTTCAAATAGCTGATCTTCAGCCGAGCACAGATAATAAATGTGGGCTACGATGGGCAGATAAGCCACAATAATATCTGACTTTCCAGAGAAAATGTGGT
The DNA here is from genome assembly GCA_018244815.1 of Parelbella polyzona. Taxonomy (NCBI): domain Eukaryota; kingdom Metazoa; phylum Arthropoda; class Insecta; order Lepidoptera; family Hesperiidae; genus Parelbella; species Parelbella polyzona. Next base: position 5,574 of record DWMF01001046.1, on the reverse strand, counting down.
AGTTTTAATTGGCTTCAATTTTATTAGCAGTGCGGATTTCGCAACGGCATCTTGCCTGGTCTCTATGGTGATGTTAATATGATGCATAATGGATTGACTGCTGCGCCATGGCGAAGACGAGATGACGACGATAAGACGAGATGCGTGCAGCTACGTGTTAACGCGTCTTTTACGACGGAAATGAGATGGTTTTATTATCTGCGGCCGGCGATGTTAACGCACTGAATGCGTCCTTTTCTATTTTGATATTCCAAGTGACAAGTGCTGTTGCCAGTCTTGTTTGTCGCGTTCGATCGTCGACACGGGAATCTACTCAACTCGTCACTATCCACGTACAACTTGCCACTTGGTTCGGTGAAAATGTCTACAGATTAAATTGCAATACATAATTCAGATGCTGTCGCTCAGATATATTGATACTAACGAATGCATAGGACAATAATTCAACGCATACTGAGTAGTTCTGCTGTCTCTTAACGAACAGGATGTAGACAAGGATTTAATAAGCGATATGATTATTATCAATTATATGAAATTTGCTCAGCTATTGGTAAAATAGCGGTTATTGTTGACGTTATAGATGCAGTGTTAAGATAAAGAAACTCAGTCGTGATCAAATATAATGCGCTTATCAGTGGTTAATAATTTACTCGCGAGTAGAGTGCTCGAGGAAGGGTTTTATGGCCTGCGGCAGAAAGCAATAAAGTTTGTTTTCGAAAAGCCACGACGGTTAACTGTGTAAGGCTTTTTAAGATAGTGGTCAGGTCAGAGGACTTTGCTAATACCTAATGCTACATTTCAGGAGAAGGAGAGCTTTCAGCGAGTTCCGTTCTATCGCTTACATTTCTCCCATCTCAGTGCGGCGTGATCGCACACGAATACATCTTCGATTCTAAAACTTAATACAAGCATGTGAGACCTACTAAATTACTCCTAGATCTCAAAACATTTTTGTGACTATCACAACAAGATGTTTGGAGTCTATCATCATCCCGGCTCTTATCTTAGCACTGTTGAACACTTAAAGTAAAAAGGCTTATAACACAATCAACCGCGTTGCTTAAGCACTGAATGACAGCATTCAAGCGCCTGAAAGAACGGTATAAATAATTCTATCTTTGTCACTTTCCTCGCGTTGTTTTCTTTCAAATACAAGAGGGCTCAAAGTTTCTTATTAAGAGTTTACGATACATTTGTTAAGTAATTGATCCAGTATGTATGTATGTATGTATCCAGTATCCGCGCTTGCGATGAGTATTCGAAACAGCTATCTGGTGTCGTTCATTCAATTAGATTTTTCGCGTCGATGAAAAAACGCCTTGCTGAGTGGCGAACATAAAAAAATATTAATCAACCATAAGTTTTTTAAGAGATTTTTATGATTGCTTTGTAAATGACTAACACGAAAGAAAGTGATAAATACAGAATAACTAAATTAATGTCTTCATCATCATAAATTCATGTTTAGATGTACCTACTGTTCCAGCAACGGGGGTTTTATCCATAATGCCTACGCTGGGAATGTGTTTCGGGTATCACAGAACATAGCTTTTCGTACCGTCTACGCTAAGCACACACTAAAGTATGAATCAACAGTAAATAATTATGATGATTATAAGCAGAGATTTTGTTTATCGAGCGTGGATGGCCTCGCGACTGGAGCTAATTAGCAGTGGATTAATTCAGTATCGCGCCACTGATCTGGCTGGGACTAAGCATCGTTTAATATCGCTAAATATTGCACATCATTTACATTAAGGGATTCGTTGTTAAGCAGTTGTTATCAGCAACTTAAATAATGCCGAAATACGCCTTCAACACTTATTTTTTTCATATATTAATTACGAAATAAGCATTAGCTTGAACTCACGAAAAAAACGAATCGATAAAGAGGTTATATGAATTATTTTTGTAAATATGCGTTCTACATCTAAGCAAATATACTGCTGTAACAATTATGTATATATGAGCAAAATGCTGGTAGTAATGTACGGTAGAAATTACATATTCAGTATTACGTTGAAAGAATCCGGTCATGTTGCGATGGTCGCTAGATATGTAGCAACAGAGAGCGGGCAACATAACCGTACATAATGTAACCGAAATGGCTGACTTTAATAAATGTAACAAAAAATATAATTCGCTTCAAGCAGCTCAATGTAACACAACTAAACAAGGTTCAAGTCTGAGTAATTATTGTAATTGTGTCGAAACATCGACTCTCCGTCTGTAATGTTCGGTACATTACCACTCAGTCATGTAGAGCAAGCAATAAGCAACAATTTAAGGACTTAATTTCTACTACCTATAATGTAGATAGGTACATACGTTCTCAATTCACATATCTACCCGGCCTGGAATCGAATCCTGTATCCTACCCGCACTTGTATAGTATTACCGGTGGTTCTGTTGTCTTTCATTGTGTGATAAAACGAAAAATAGGAACAATATATTTAATGTCATTGATGTTGGAAGTCGAAAAAAACAGTGACATTTTGAAAATTCGTAATAGTTTGCTACAGTTATCACACTGTTGAAGTTAGTAAGACGCAGTGCGGCTACCTCCAACGGCTAACTGGCTGCTATCGAGAGTGGCTCTAATGACGTTTTGTTGCCGCGACCGGCTGCGGTCTCTGTCATTACGCTAATATCTACAGGAGCTGCCAACGAGATACGAAGAATCCGTTTTCATTTACATATTGATGGCTCGTTGGAAACATTTTTCTAGATGAACTGTCAGTTTATTCATTGGCCATATGTGATTCTCTATACCGAACAATGCAACTCGAGATAAATCCGAGGTAATACAATAGTCCTTAATAACAGTCCGTTAATTATTAAATTACTGGATTACGGTCAAAAATCCTTCGATATAATTAACGTGATCATTGTTCTGAATAGCACATCGTGGCCTCATTACCAAATACTAAATATTTACAAAAACATTCCTCGTTATTGTTAATTAATATATTTATTTAATTGCATGCAATGCATTCATATTATGCTGTGATTGTTATTAATATTGATAGTACTTTTATTTTTTTGCAGTCGTCTATCTCTTGCACGAATGGACGTCACGGCTTTAACAGACATGAGTGGCGAGTTAGGGAGTTCAGAGAAATCCAAGAGGGTAGCAGATAGGGCTGTGTAGCTCAGTGCTGGAGAAAGAAATCAATTAATAGACGTCCTAAAGACTCTTGCAGTTTTGGAGCCCCGACAAAAGCCATAACAATGTAAATAGTAAGTATTTTAAGAAAAAGTAAAAGAGTACTATTCCTGCTACCGGGGCAATCAAAAATTTCAAGGAGCAGTGTGAGCCTAAAGTATGCTGACCTATCTTGACTAAATAGGTTTAATACTGGGCTAACGGGGGAAGGGAAGTCTCTGAAACCGGCATCCATTTATGACAGTGATGAAACTGGAATAAACACTTTAGGTCTGTAACCATAGAGATATTTGGCACTCGATGCCCTCTGCCTACCCCGTAAGGGTACTGGCGAGATGACATAATAAATAGATAGTTTAAAAATTACAAAAGTAGTAAACAAAAATGATTAATTTGAAGACAGTTGAAATTACGCACATCATCAGAACAGCACGTGTGAACAGTTAATTAGAGTGCAGTGCCGCACCGCGGAGCTGCCGTCAATTCGTACGACCCATTATTTCAAGTTACGATCTTGCTGTGCGCGCATAGTTAGGCGCGCGCCCGTTTCGCGATTTTTCTTGTTTCACTCACTGCAAACATGCATCATATTTGTATCGTACATATTTCTTTTTCATGACACTGGCATCCTTAGTGCGGAAGATTTGATTAATATATTCGAATGGTTACTGTTTAGTCATCATTAAGATAGTGAAATTAACTTGTTTTTAAATCTAATTCTCTGTATCGATGTCGACAGCAAACATAATTTGTTAAGTTTAATTGAAACAAACAGAACCTGGATGTCGGCCGACTTCTGTATGGACAGGCCCTGGTGGCCCATGTGAACTTCGATATGATAATTACAATGGTATTGATGACTATTCATGGACAATATGCAAGTATATAAATATTCGTTCATTTGTTTGTTTGTAATTTAACGGAAACAAGATATATAAATAAGGGTAAAAACGTAATCATCACGCCTGTAATCCCCGAAGGGGTAGGCAGAGGGGTGTACTACACCCCCACGTTTCACCAGTTACGTTTAACTCCCATGGAATAGGTGGTGATCCTATTGCAATAATGGTACTGTTACTAAATATTAATTTAATTTGATTAACAATAAATCAAGAGTCCAAAATTACTCCCTAGTCGCGGCCAGGGTAACAGGCAGATGACGGCTGTATATATGACAAAACAGAGTGACAGGCATTCATAATATGATTGAGGAACCCTCAGTCTAAAGAGTTTCCGGTGGTTGCTTATTGGTTTGCGGATGCGGGATCATTGTTTGACAAATAACCGCATAATTGCGCCGGGCGGCGCGGGAACGGATTGAAGATGTAGTGATTCGCGGGATAGTTGCCGATGTAACGATACCTACATTTGTTCTAAGTAACATGGTAATAAGTTTGCGCTCAACTTTTCGGTGAAAGCCGTGTACAATTGCAGTCCTTTCGGCGCATCGAAGATTATTTTCAGCTTCAAACAACTTTCAGTGCTCATTGTTTACGGAAGCGGGTCACATCTGTAAGGAAACACGTATTTGGTACTCGGTGCTCTCTGCCTATAGGAAAACTGGCGTGACGATGTTATACTAATAACAGTATAAGAATTACATTCGTGCACATGTGACAAGGGCCAAGCCTAAAACAATACAGGAGACTCGTGTCTAGTTTTGACCGGTGACGTGCTAGTATTTTATGGCTGAACGATTATCAGGGCTGAGGCAGCCCAGGTGGGTCGCGGCGCTACGCAGAGCAATATCGCCGTAACTATCTGTGTGGCGTCGCGGCCGTCTAGACGGGGATTACGCCGCTATAACATATGGCCTCTAATAACAAAGTCTAGCCGCCCCGAGGGACATCTCTCGCTCCTTTTACTCCCCACCTCTCATGAGCCCGTATATTAATGTTTTATCGTGGCTGATGCACTTAGCCGTTTTTGCGCCATGATTGAACTGCGGCTTGTAGAATTACGAATATATAAGAGTATGTGAGTGTACGGACAAAGTATAAAATCACACGATGTTAATTACGTGCTTAGTGTTGTAACATAACGCTAGTTGTTGTTATTTTCATAAAATCAAATTATCCGTAAATGTGTTTGTGTGTGTATGTCGTATGTTAGCTGTCTATTGACCAGTGTAAGGGCGTTGCCTGCTGCGGGATCAGATGCCGCTTTATGAATGACCGTATGTTACTATTATCATACATGATTAGATTATGATACTAAGTCACAAGACAAGCTGACGCATATTACTGCATTAAACAGTTACTGCATGGGTTTTAAAGGGCATAACCCCAAAAGCGATGGCCACACCTGTCCGGAACACCCACACTGCACTACGTCACATCACAAACCGCACCCACGAAAAACGTGAAGCCGTAAATGTATATGAGGTGGCCATGCCTTTCAATCGATCA
>DWMF01001045.1:0-12408 GCA_018244815.1 Parelbella polyzona | reverse complement strand
ATACACTCGTCAAATAGGAAGAGGAAACCTTATTAGTAGGTATCGTAATAATAAAATTTTACGTTGAATTCTATTAACTTTAAGTGATAATGTGACTTTTGTTATGATAGAACTTCTTTCATTATAAACACGAAATGTTTGTCACAAGAACGTTTCACAATTTAAGAGTTATTTGTAATTACGTGACAATTTTAAAGTTACCGATATTTTATGTAAAGTATCCTTGGTGTTTAAACACAATAAAAGATATTTAGAACTTTATGATCAATGAAAAACTGGTCACCCTTTGATTGTTCCATTGTTATAGTTAAGGTTATAGATTACCACCTTACCCATTTGTAGGCTGATTGACCTCACACTCTGCAGAGAACATTATGGAGAAGACCACATGAAATTAGTAAAAAAGATGTAGTATTCCTAATAGCAAAATTTGAAAACTTTCCTACATTTTAATTTGAGAAGTCCATATAATATGAGACGTATTCACTTTGAAGAAACTCGTTAACGAAACCGCACAAAACAGTAAAATGTCAAGTAAATTACGAACTTCTGAAAGAATGTTGGTAAACAAATTTAAAGTTTAATTAAAAGGTAAAATAAATTTACAAGTTCATTAGACTCATTTCTTAATTTATTCTTTGTGTGTTGTAAATTTGTTACTGATTTTAAAACCGACTTGACAAAAATAGACATCGTGTACAATTATATTGTATTTTTTTTGTTTAATATAAAATTCATTTTTAAATTCAATCAGTGGACAATCGATAAGCCTATGTATCTATATATGTATATAATGGCTGATTAGCGAATTCCACACCTTGAAGATATGCCATAGTTTTTTCAAATATTTGTCTCGTTTGAAAAAGTTTCAGCAAAATGGTTAATGATACGAGCTTTGAACGTTACTTGTAATAAATACTGATTACAAAATACTGACAAATACTGAATACCTCGCGAACACGACTTACACTTCAAACTCGGGCAGTTTTTTTTCACGACATTTTAAAAAGGGGAGTGACTGCGCATTTTCTTTAGAAGATACCGCGCTTTACTTTTATAATAACTTGAACGAGAGCAAACGAAAAGCGATGAGAGAATCTCAACATCATTGAGATTTTAATAATTAGTCAAAATTGGTAACGAACTCTTGTTTAACTTACAACTTAATAGTGCGGTTAACTTATTCAAGTACGTCTGAATTGTACAAAGCAACTATTAAGACCATCGTTTTAGAGAGAAAACTGCGTTCCGAAGCAAAATCAATATTTTTAGATTCCATCGTTGGTAACGAATGTGGTACTGGGCTGTACAACAGATTCGTTGTTGACTGAGCTTGTATGTTCATGGTCTTCAGTGACTAACTATTAATCTTTGATAGACACTTCTACAAAAAAAATCATACAACAATACTATATCATGAAAATAATATCAGCTTAGTAATTACATTGCCGTCAAGCGAGTACCTAAGTCTGTCAAATGGGTGCGAGGGCGTTAAAGGAATAAACATTTGGAGTATTCTTTACAGCTCCCCTTACACATTTTTAGCAATCCATTGAAGAGTTTGAATGTGCCACTCGTATAGCCATTGAGGGGCAAGGAACGCTGAGACGACATAAAGCGCTCGCTGGCTGTTTAGATAAATTGTAGCGATTATGAAATGTTAATATTAAACTCAATGACTTCGTGAAAGATATTTTTTATATATTACGATCATTAAGCGTGACGGCTTCTTGAAAGATATTTTTCTGATTGTATATGATAGTTTAGCGTGTGCCCGCTATCCTGCTTGATGGAAAGCGCAGACGCATACTAAATAGACCACCATAGAAAAAGCCTATTCATTCTGACTTAAAGCGTTCTAAGTTATATTGAGCTCGATAACAGAGACACCGCTAAAAAACATTCACTAACAAGCTGAAAACACTAAATCACATTTAAAATTTCATTCATGGATATTGTTTACCTGTTTAATTAAATACGATATATTTTCTCAATTTCATTGTTAACGGCAGTGTAGGTGCACGGAGCGTGTAGCCGGCAAGTGCCCGCCTAATGTATGTATATTTACACAAAATATTTAAACTCGTGTTGTCGCATTTTCACGCAAGGATTAGCTTTGTTCCCTACTAAATATACAGATACGGAAACAATATATATCTATTTCGAAACTTCACAAAATATCCACCGTTGATATTTAAAAATACAATATATACACGTATCTCACAATCGATGTTTTAGCTAATTACGTCTAAGGCAATAAGCACTCATAGATATACGTATGCATAATATGAATTTGATCCAAAGAAACATAAATAGCATAGAAACAGTGGAGTAATGACTTCAAAAGCGTCAAATAAAATTTGTAAATTTACACCGCCCTGGTTTCATTTAGTTACTCCCGCAAAGTATCTACTCTGTAAAATGTCAAAACTGAACTTAGAATCTTATTTAACTTTATTTTAACACGTTTACGCCGTAAACGATGCAAATGAAAGTTATCACATAATTCAAGTAATGAGATACAACTCTAGTTGGTTACAATTTTTGTAACGGCGAAGCGGTGTAAACGCTTTTAGTGTCTATTTTATGGACAAATTTGTTACCGACGCGACCCTTGCGTTATAACCTTGTTGTCTCTTCGCCAGCCACTCTACTCTACAATTTTTAAAACATTTTACATACATATTTTAAGAACTCATACTTTACACCAATAATGGAATTTTATCGCTTGAGCATTTTAGAGAAAAACTCTGTTTACACTTCTCCAATGTTTTTTATAAGCAAAAGAACTTCAGCTTCATAAATTTTAAATGTGTGCTAGTTATTTAAACACTTTCAAAAGTGAGAGCACAAAAGCGCCAATTAAGATTTTAATTGTCATATTTTTATTTAGAATGAATCCTCATTTTAGCTCGAAGGTGACTTGGACTTTATCTCAAATGATTTTGAATAATATGTCACGTATCCAGCTTCCAAACTTCATATAAAACGTCAATTATAAAACGTCACAAAAATGCTTATACAATACTAACAACATTTTACTGATAAGCATACTCATAAATTCGAATTTTGGAAACAAAATCGTTAAATTGGCTTGAATATAATATTATGTACTTCATTGAAACAGAAAACCGTCAGTTACTATACGATAAATATAATTGTATCTGGACCTATAAAATATAATTAATAAGAAATTCAGTAGGTAAATACTAAAATTTTATTCCTAATAAATATAATTATTAGCCATGAAATAATAAAAGGTCTAAGACTATTCAAATGCGACTATCGCCTCAATAGATTGCAGTTCATTACCATACAGATTGAACCGCAGTAGATGTTCCGAATACTGTTCGTAATGAATTCGATTCCTTTCGTATTTTATGTCAATACTGATTTTATACAGATAGTATATATACCTATATAGGTAATAGACTTTAATAGCAGAAACATCTATAACATTTTATGAAGAAAACTTAATTGCGAATGTCTATCCCACTTTTACTAATCTGATAAAAGTTGTAATTTTATTTGTATACATTCTTTGAGTAACAAATAAGAATGAAATAATTTCGCTAAACTGAAATTTGTTTAAGGGCGGTTCGTGTATTTTTTCGTCGTAATGAGATGTGACTTGTAATATTCTATTAACTCCAAATCTCTGTAATGAAAATAACTATAAAATTACATATATTCACTTACCGCATTTTCTGCAACTGGTTTATCTATATCAGTTTTCGGATCAAGTTTGAGAAGTGACTCATCAGTCATCGTTGCTTCATCCACCAAAGCATCTCTGCTCTTCTTTCTAGAATGATTGATAAGATCTGGTTTGTCAGTTCCCATCGCATTACTGGCATTTTCGTTAGAACAATTCTCTCTACCCAATTTTTTATCATCATTTGTACGAGATTTATCCTCCCAACTTTTAATTTTAAAACATGATATAGATTTCTTATCTTCCTTCGCTTCATCTCTGCTTTGTTCATATTCAATGTTACGTTCAGTTTTGTTGTGACGTCTTTCTTTATCTGATTTCAGACGCTTTTTCTTTCCCTTCCATTTTGCCTTCGCAGTTTGAGAATGAGAGCTGTCGTCACTAGCGCTGACACTATCCGCACAAACTGGGTTCACTAATATTTTTGTTGACTTAGCTTTTCTTTCTATCACTCTTAAATTTAAAAGACTGCCGGACGAATCGATAAATGTAGGTGCTGAGGTAAGTGTCGGCGAGCTATCATTAGTTCCTTCGCTCAACCGTCGACCCGTTTTGGGCAGTACTCTAATTGTTTTCATTACGTCTGAATTCCGAATCTTGTTACTAGTTCCAAGTGGCCCCATGGTTATTGGTGGTCCTCCCCTGAACAACAAAGCTGTTTCCGCAGGCTGACACACACAAGCTAGCATTTTCACCCAGTCATCAACTTAACACTATTATCACACACATAGTTTTGGTGTTTCACATTATTACTTAATTTACAAATAGCTAAAAAAGGGGATATGGCTGGAAATGGCACTTTTAATATTAGTTTAACTGAAGGGTCGTTGATTACTCTATGTGATGATTATATTTATATATAAACCAATATATTTACATATTTATCGTCTGTTAATTATGTGAAGTGGAAAGATATAGAGAAAGAGACTGACTTTGAATTTTTTAACGTATATACATAAGTGGGTATCAAGAAGACGTTTATCATGTACACGGTGCCGAGAAACGTTCTTAGTGATATTAAACTTGCCTCAGATGCGGAGACGTGTGGCGAATTGTTTTTAGCTGAACGGAGATAAGTATCAGCTTAATATCCTTAATATCGTAATACCGAATAAATTATTAAAGCCATTTACTACGAGCGAGACACGCAAATAGAAATTTCGACAAATTGTCCGTATGTGTAAATCCTGTTTTATATCGCTGATAAAATTTTCACATCTTTGGCTTCTAAGTTGAAAGGAGAAATATTCTACTTAAGTATCAATCACGACACGCTACCCACACATTTCTGCTGGTAAGCAGCAAAAATTGTGTTTAAGTTTTTCTTTAAAAATAGGCATACGTAACAAACGTGATAATACACCTACTCTTCAATAGGTTTTCGATGCGGTTAATATTTAATACGACTGTTTTAGCTTAATGGCACTCAATAATAAAATAACATTTTATACTAATAGTACTCCTATAACTACATCAATATAGTGTAACATTGATAGAATCATTTTTGTACTAAATCAAAATAAATCATTTTCATTATTATTATTATTATCGTCACTTCAGAATCATTAAGGGGTAGGGTATAAGATAGAGAGCACTAAAAGCCATATCTATCTTTGCAGATCTCACATGTTCTTTTTACGTTCATTACTGTCCTTATAACCGCACGCCAGTTGCGATTACTTCTGAATCTCACATCAGACAATATCTGACCTATTTGGTCAAGACAGATATTATTAAGTCAAGTGTGTATATATTTACTTGTATATATGCAGTTTATTAGCCGTCTGGTTAGCATAGCACAAGCTCTGTTGATGCTCACTTTGGGAATTGGGATCAAATGGCCGTGGGTGGAGATATCCCAATTATTACCATGTAATATTGCTCGTATTATAGATAAGTTTGATTCTCCCTCGACACCAACCATAAAGCATCAGTTGAAACAACAACTAAAACTTTTATAAAGGAGTCAGATATATAGGTAGAATACAGAAAACATTTCATCGGCAAAACTCAGGGACACTAGGCCGTGGTGGCAGCGTTCCGAACTCTACCACACGGACAGAATATGCTTTGACCAACACACCAAATATATTACCTAGAATAAATAATTCATACGAAACGTTCATACGAAACGTTCATCCGTAACTAAATAATTGTTATCACTTTAGAAAAAAACACAAATCTTTATCCTGCAAAATAAACTTAAGTGATTCTCAGGAATTTATTCGTATTAATCTAAAGAAAGCTTCGCAAATAAGATGACAAAGAAATGTCTTAATACTACTTAGGATGAGATATTAAAAAGGTTTTATTACAATAAAAACGTATCAAAAGATTTTAGATAAATATCTGGTATACTTTAAATTAAAGTTTTTACAGGTAGGGATTTCGTCACAAATAAGCTGGTATTTTATGCCGGACGCAAGTCCCAACTAGTTATAATGTTAGAAGTAATTTTTTTTGTTTATAATCTTTATTTGCATCCCAGTAGAAAAATTATATAGGTATACGAAAAAAAGTATATATGAATGCTAGGTATATAAAAGACGGCTTCATCGCTATCGGAACGATCACTTCCAAGCAGCCTTCAGGTAGTAGATATGAAAATTAGGATAGGGATACCGTAAGGGTAGGGATGTACTGTTGTTAAAATGACGAAAACCTCAATCTAACAGATAAATCGTAAATATTAGTCACATGACACGGCAGAAAGAAACAATACAAAGGAAAAAATCTTCTATACTTGCAAAAGTAAAGTCAAAGACGAGTATTTTATCGCTAACTTCCTCTCCAAGAGAGTCGTTTGCAGCTATGACAACAATATTGTTCAAATGGAACTATGTATTTCTAGACAAATAGAAATGGCTTCATAGCTCAGAGAACGCTCGTAAGTAAGATTGAGGTCGACATCGGTCTATCGGAAGTAGCGTCGGAAGCGAGGACGGGAAACTTTATTCCATTCCATCTTCGCTTTCTAGTTCACTATCCTTCATTTATCGTAACTACGACATTATTAGATATTACGTCACTTTTAAAATAATATTTTAGAGAAACATATGCACAGATCAATCAAACAGCTTTCATGCAAAGCTGTTTGACACTCCACGGTTGCAAATATATTCATATGGAACGGTAATCATGAGATAGTCTAAGACAAGGCTCTGATAAAGATCCGTATGTAAGTATATAGTATATATTTTTGGTATTTGTACAAACAACCATTGATGTATTGTGATCAAACTGGAGCATCGTCTGGGCGACAGGCTGTTGATTGATGTCCATACTGCGGTCACACCAGCTGATAGATGCGTCTCTGCCAGCTCAGATTGTGTACAATTACGATATTACACGTATCTCTAAGTTTCAATTAATAATTACATAAAATTATATCTGCCTATAATTCACGTCAACTTTGACAATATATACCGTGATATTGAAACCTAACAAAACACAATATTTTAATTCTGAACGTATTGATTAATAGATTATTATTAGTGTTGTTGAAATACTAGTAGTTAAAATAAGATTGTCTATTTGATGGTACGATCAGCCAAGCAGAAGCTGCATGATAGGTATAAGTTTTGACAGAAAATATTCTATAATATTGGTACTAAACTAAAACAAAATGGCGGATGGTAAACCCAATGGAATTGATCTGAGTGTTCGATTCGTACTGTCGCGACACTGTAATGATGGTATAGCAGTAAAGTGTGAATTTATTCTTGTATTAATTACTTATATACAACAAAGAATATATTAATGTTGTTTGCCGTTATGAGTCGATCAATGATTCACCATAAGCAATGGTTTGCCGACAATTTTTTAAAAAAATCAAAGTTACATTCTAAGAACTGTCAAATGCCATTTCGAATTTGTGCTATGCAGTGTAGAATATAATTTGTTTGAACAAAATTCCTAAAGCGTATAATCTCTGTGAAAATTTCGTACGAACGTTTAGCGGGGAATCAAAGTCACAGCTATAGTCGTTTGGTTCCTATCAGTGATACTTCATGGCGATGGTTTCAAAAGTGACTTTTAAACTGTAATGGTTGAAATCTTTTTGACTAGCGTAATCCCATAAAAATCATTAGGCTCGTGTTCAAAGCGCCTGCTTATCCACCCTTCTTTACAATATTACGCACACATTTTGTGCCGCATTTAGCGCTACCCTGGATCTTATCAGTCTTTATCAGGATGAAATATTTTTATTATTATTCGATATTTTTTGTAGATTATTCCTTATGGATTTAACTTTAAGACCATTAATTAAATTACAAAGAATGCGGTTGTTGCGTAATGTTATTTAAAAAACTATAATTCTATAACGTAGCTCTTGTTCGTTGTTAGCAAGAAGATTTCCAATACTTATATAAAAAAACATCACGCCTGTAATCCATGAAGGGGTAGGCAGAGGAGTTTAGGGTTACCACCTATTCAATGGGACGTAAATGTAACTGGTGAAACGTGGGAGTGTGCTACACTACACAGCCTAACCCAATTTACTCGTATATTGAGCTTGATTTAACTTTATTATTATTACGTAAGGATCCAAGATGCATTCAATTGAGATAAATGTTTGTTCATATGTAGTAGCTATATTAAAAACTTTCGCAACTCGTTTGTTTTTTTCAAATGACTTAAGTCTCTAAGTGACCAACAAAATTAAAAGAACGATTTTCAAAACAATAATCTGCCGTAAATAATTCGCCATACCAAGGACGACCCAGTACTTGCAACCTGTCTAAATATAACTTTTTAATCAATAAATAAGTATATATACATTTTTCCAACGGAACTCGAGGCAAACGTAAACCAATCTGTTACATTTGACAAGGAAACCTTTACAAAGGGAACAAACACAATTTCAATACGTTGCAGTACGCAACACGACTCGCGCCGCACATTTGATTGTCGTCAAACTGTGACTTTTACAGAAATATTGGTAACTTCATTTTAAATAAAACAGTGGCTCGTTGTTGTAAAATTTCTCTACTCGTTTTATTCACGTTGGAAAGTAACAGAAAAGTACATTGTTGACTAAGCATTTCTTCGCTATAAAAGTTAAGTTATCGTTATTATACGTAGGTATTTAGTTTTAATAATATTTATCCATAAGAATTGCTTAAGGACCAAACAGAACACTTTATATTTTAATTCAATCTTTAGATTTTACCATACGACAAACATTCGCCTGATAGCGGCACTGTTAGTGATGCTCCTTGGATATGGTCAGCATCGCATTAATAATAATAATATCCAGTGACATCGCCACACGCGGTCATCTCAACCGAACATATCCGTCTTTTGGTAACCAGACGGCTGATAAACTACATATTTACATATAAATATATATTATATGTATATTATTTACATCCAGACACAAACAAATACATGTGCTCATCAGATAAATATTTATTCTGAGTGAGAACCGAACCCACGACCCCCAGCGCAACAGTCAGATTCACTAAGCACAACACCAGCGGGTCATATCAAAACTTTATATTATTTTATATTATGGAACATTAATTATATATTCGTTATAAATGTCTAAAGTCAGGGAGCTAATGTTGAAAAGTTCAATTAAAAATATTTTTCCTGTTTAGTCTTTTCTGTAAAAGTATTATTTTATTATTGTTATTTTAACACGCGAGGTTCCGAGGTAGACAATGAGTATGGAGTGCTAAATATCTCTATCCAGACAGACCTGACACGGTGCTTTTATTATTATACAGCGCATAAAATTGCCTCAACCGTTTACTAGTCCAAAGAGAAAATCACGTATGACATTGACATGACATATCTTTTGAGACAAGATTTGCGAACGAAACAAATAACCAGTAGGTATTTAATATTTCATTAATGTAGCCTTGTTAACCGCAAGACACGAGACACGATAAACGGCTTATATCATTTAATATACGAGTACGAGTAACTAGTAAACAACAATTACTTTATTATCATGTCTAAAACCAATATAATAAACTACATTACAACATACTTTCATTCCACAAATGGAGGCTTCATTATTTTTAAAAAGAAAAAAATTTTAAAATTCTACATTAGTTCTTTTCATTCATAATCCATTCAGGACCAGGAAAAGGCCAATTTAAAAGGCATTATCATTCAACCAACGTTCTGGCGGAAAATTAAAAAAAAATTAACATAAAAGCAACTCATATTGCTTTCCACGTTTAAATATAAATCTTTCACTGTACAAATGAAAATGTAAGAAGTGACACTAATAATTTCTGAATTTGAATATCTTAAAACGTAGCACGTAGAAAACGGTATGTTTTTACCTGTCTCGTAAATATAATGATATGAAAAATAACTTATGTACCTATACGAAAAGCCGAAAAGCTAAGATACAAGGCGTGAATGAGAAGAATTTTTATACACCTACAGCCAAAAAGAAATAAATGCGCATAGCGCATTTCATAATATGAGGTAAGACGAGAGCAGTCGACGAAGCGGCACAAAATTTAATCCCAGCTCGGAAACCCCCTGTCGCTACACTCACCAGATCCCAACTCCGCGGTTTACGTTCGCGCCGTTAAGGTAGCATCAGAGATAAAGTGAATAAACGCGAAATGTGAAACGTTTTTTCCCTACAGACTCGCCTACCTGCTCTCTCACCTAAGTTGACGGCATCTGATTAATAAAAGTGATAACATTCAGGGCAAATAAAATGAGCCCTAAATGATGGTTGCAAATTATATCACAATTCTCATAATCGCTTTGTTGATGAAGTCATAATTGGCACATGCAAATGTAAAAAAAAAACATCGACGAAGCTAATTGGATTCGTTTTTGCAAAAAACCGGTAAAATTAAAAGTACAAGCGATCGTTTCGCATGCCCGTTTCTCCAAATGATTGCTTCATTTGTATCCAAAATTTAGTGCTTAAACTTGCTTCGGATATGTGCCTGATAATAAGTTACGTGGATCATTTATTACAGCGGCTTTAATAAACATTTGCGGAGGCTTGTTCAATATTGTAATACGTTGCATAAAATAATAATAAAACTTAATGTCTTAAAAGTAAATAATGTATGTGAGCGCGCGGCGTCTTTAGGCCGCGTTCATTGCAAATGCTAAATGCATTCGGTTCGTCGCCGTGATGGCGGTGTACATTCAGAGTGCCATCAGATAAACATCAGGTATAGCATGTGCGAAGTCAGTGATGTTCATTAAATATGGATGCTCGAACTGTTTGGTTCGGTCGAGAAGAAAATTCCACAGGCGGCCATCTGATCCCTAAGTATGTCTGTAAAGATCTTGCGTTGAGTTAACCAGACCAGTATTAGGCACCTATTTCTACATATATTTGAATATACACTTACATCAATCTTTTTATTCAATTGGACAGAATAAATATTTATGCTAATCACACAAATTTTTGTTCTGAGTAGGAATCGAACTCACAAACCCTGACCTAGCGGTCACATTTACTAACCAAAGGTAGAATGGGCCCGTCAAATATATAAATATATATGAATAAAGTCTACCATGACGACCTTTCTCACTCTGAGAGAAAACTCAAAACACATATGTTTTAGATATACATATAAATTTCATATGTTGATTTACGCTTCGGCTACTTGTCTATTGCTTCCACCGTTATAGCCCGTTAACTGACCGTTTACAAATGTTATTACTTAATAAAAATTAATACAGTAGCCATAAATTAAATTCCGTGATTCATATAAAACTTAATATGCCATTAAAACGCCGATAAAGAGCTTTTTTCCTTGACACAATTTCTAAGGTATAAACTCCACTTCAACACTAGATAGGGAAATATAGACAATGGTCGCTAAAAGAAAAAATGCTGGGAACAGTAGTAAATGGACGTCATTGTTGTAAAATAGAACGGGTATCGCCTGTTTCTAACCATAAACGCTTTAAAAGAATCGCTTAGTAGAAGAGAAGGTATTCGTGAAATTGAGAACCAACGTCCACTAATGGAAATGTACTTTATATATGCTGTTTTACCTATTTCGAACAAAAGTTTGAACTTATTATATGGCGAATTGAATTCATTATTTGAATTCATTATTTCGAGAATACAAATATCAATATAGAAGTATTCATGTGTTTCTTCGCGATATCCTGAATAAATCGGCATTTCATGCGAATGAATCGAAGCTCATCACCAGCAAGTTTTATCACCAGCAACTATTTACTATTTATATCGCTTCGTTTGTTGGTTACCGGTCCCCTTTCAAAACAAGAACAGTCAATGTCATAGTCTGCCACGCCGGCCCGGTATGGATTGGCAGTGTGAGTAGCACGTATTATAACTCGTATTAACGTATGCGTTATTGAAGAAACTGCGTACCTATATAACGCTGTAAATTTTCCAAAAGGAAAAATCGCGCCATGAAATTCTTTGTACGAATATCTATAAATAAGTACGTACATACGTATAGAGCGGTGCCCAATTAGAGCAAAATTTAATTATTGAACCCGCATTCAGATGTCCATAGTCACTTTATATAAATTATGTCTCCGATGTAATAATTGGGGAACATGTGAAGCTTTTGAACCCGAAGCCTTTCGATTCGGAATTTCAAGCTTGGAATATCGATACCAACTGGGTTCCATATTTCATTATTAACAATCAAAACTATACTTTTAACGAGGTACTATTGACATGACTACATGTTTTACATTTTAATAATAAATATATA
>DWMF01001044.1:0-12408 GCA_018244815.1 Parelbella polyzona | reverse complement strand
TGCGAATATAAACCTTGTTCTATCACAGCAACGGATGTTATTGTTAATTTTTTGCTTTTGGCGTTGTTTGTCCGTAAATTTGGATTTCGTGCAATAATACCACTGAGTTATTAGGTTTTGTGTTATATCATCTAGAAAAAGAATCAACCCAAAACTCATAGAGAATATTATTATATAGAGAAAATTGGATTTTATTTTCTCTAACCTGTCTGGATTCTGTTACCCGGATTTGACCAGGATGGTACATTTTATGATGCCATTCTTGTTCTGAGATCTTGTTGATTATGATGTTTTCTTAAACATCTTTTGCTAGATATATCCCTTACTAATGCCCTTCATATTGTTTTTTAAATTTTTGGAACTCCTGATAACATTTATTTATTGTTGTATAATACCAATGCAATCTTCCTAACTTACATCCAGACGGACTCTGAAATAATTTACCTCCTTAGTAAAAAATCTTCGAATAAAATATCTTGAAATTGTTTTGGGGCGAGTCCCGTTTCGAGCACGGGCTGTCAAAAAAATAACGTTTCACATTTAAAAAGAATTATAGGAATGAGGATCGTACGTGCTACCGCGGAGGGAACAACTTTGTCACTGGCTTTTTTGTTTACGATTGTACCTTTTGCGATTGTTCCTGCGACCAGAAGGAAGTATATTTCTTTTATTTTTCGACTCCATAATGAATACTTGGAATCGCAGTCTCGGTTTGGGTATTTAAGACCAAAAATATTCCGATCAATTTTTAAGGCTCAACATTCCCGTGCTTCTTACGACATCGATTACTATTTTGTTGTATACAGTTTCAATATTTTTCCCGAGATCACCTTTTTAATTAGAAAAGGATTCTTATCAAATCCGAAACATTGCCTGAATGTAATAGAATTGTAAACATGGCAATTTAAATTTTACAAAAAAATAATCGGCGGAAAATGTGACTGTTGACCGTTTAATTACGTTTGCTACGTTAGAGTTATTGACATATATTTTATTTCTTTTAAGATAGTATTGTATATTTGACGTTAGCTGCTCGTCCATCTCGGATCGCAATAAAGCGCGATTGTCACGCACGTACACGTTGCGCACTGCGAGGGTACGCACCCGGGTGGCGTTAACGCACGGAGAGTTTTTCAAAATACCTTTTTTAGTTTCAATTTTGAGTGTGACAGACACAGGGCACACTATTTTAATCAATTACGCGTCTATCGCAACCGTACAATGTTTATGATAATTAAGAATTTATTGTGTAATTGTCAAAACATGATCGGGTTAGGTATATTTCTGTTTCAGTTAATCACTTGCTGTACACCGGAAAGTCGTGAAGATTTATTCTGTAAGAAGTGATGTTAAAATCAAAAACTAAATTCAAAATTAGTTTTTCCTTAACTTTACAGTACCTACACCTGTCACTTATCGTTACTACGAATCTGATATTTGTACGATGATAATATTTTATGAATTGCTGTCATCAAGGAGTTGAATCTGTTTTAGGTACAATATCATGCAGCAGATGTTTCTGGCTTAAAACGCCAACTCTGGTGTATCCCTCGGGGTACGATTGTCACGCACGTACTCATTGCGTACTGCGAGGGTACGCGCAGCTCGGGATAACGCACGAGGGGTTTTGTGAAAGTAGAAACTTAGCGTCCGTCTTCGGTTATGAATATGCGTCGCGTGCGACTAAAGTGAAGCTATAGTAATATCGTTTAGACATTTATCTTTATGTTATTTCACATACCTACATATTTACGAAGATAATAAATATATAGTTCAACTTTATTCAACCATATATCTTGTTGATAACGATGTAACTATATATTTGACAGTATTGTAATTAGGTGAAATTAAAAAAACAAAAATCAGTAGGGTTTGTTATTAAAGATTACCGTATTTTTAGATTGGTCCCATCACATTAATAAAGAGCGAGTCAGTGCAAAATTTTCAAACGGCACGGAATCAGTCTCGAATCGGGAATTCCTCGATCGCCGCGTCCTGGGAGACGATCGCCCGAATCCCGGCGATCCTGCGGAGCGACGCGCGTAATTTCCCCGTGTTACGTGCGCCGCATGCGTAAAGCGGCGCAATCGCTCACCCCATTACGCTGCGATGCTTTTACACTAGTGCTGTTCATAACCGGTAGCGTTAACGAACCATCAAATCCATTCTTCCAACGTAGAAGTGTATTAAAAGAACTCGGTTTTCATCATCCTGGTCATCCCTTGATGCATACTTTGGAATTAGAAGGAAATATCTTAAGATGTACCAAGATATAGCTATTATTATTCAATCAATGTGGAAGTTGGGAATGATTTTTTACAAGAGGTTTTACTATATATTATACAATATATATTATACAATATGTATTATACAATGTACAACTACCCAAGACATTGATATTCAAATTGTAGATATGTATGTGTGAACCTATTCTTTGTACTCTTATTTTTGGCATAATTTACAATAGTACTCCATTATCTTATAGTAATATAAGAGTTGATTAACTTAAAGATAACAGTCCCATTTGTTTCGTAATAGATAATATTAATATTGAAAATCGAATCGCTATGGCTTACAGAGCGTAGATTATCGATGGTATTAATGATTTTGTTTATTTTACTATATTTTCTTTATCCGGTTTCAGTATTTGTTAACATTACGAAATCAATGTGTGTCGCTCATGACTTGGTCCACCCAACAGTAGAACGCATTACGCGGATCGATGTCAGATCGAAGCGGCAATCAAGCGAGTTCTTCACTAGATGTACTATCGTCTTTATTCTTACCATCTTATGGGACACCGGTAATATCAGTACAGAAGGTGTTTTCGAGGGTAGGATACGTTTATTAAAATTCGTTGATTTAATGCAAACGATTAGATCCTTGATATTTATTTCTGTTTGTTATATGTATTTCTCATATTGATAAATTTTGAAAAATGCGCTTTTACTCGACTCATTAATGCAATTAAACAATAGATTCAGCAACTTTAAAAATTCTTATGGTAAGAAAACAATGTTGCTAATTATCGGAAAAAATATCTCTACATGAACAACTACACATATTGCATGATCTATGACTCCTCATGCAGTATCGCTAATAAATTGTGCGCATTTTTCAGAAGCTCTCCTCGGGAGTTAATTTATGGTGATCGGAGATAAACTGCGATTAATTTGTTCGGATGCCAATTGTCGATTGGCTCGCTGACTTTGATATATCTGCGTATGAAATGTAGTACGCCTTCGGGCTTCTCATGTATCATCTATTACTCGGGAATGTAATCAGTAAGCTGAAACTGAGGTAATTTTGTTGGGGGAAATATGAAGAACAGAGGTCTCAGTATTTTTTAAAACATCGTCGGGTATTTATATTAGGATTGCCGATACATACATAAAAGAAGTGACACGAATACTTATTTAATAAAAAAATTATTAACGCTAGCGAATCTCGTTAAACGTCCAATTGAGATGATCGATGCTCATACTTTAATATTAAGACTGATAATATTTGATGTATCAGATAATAATCAATCAGATAGTAAATCGTGTAGGTGCTTTTAAATATTACTGAGGTAAATGTGTTTACATTGGCATAAGTCAGATTAGAAATTAGCTAACGTGGAAATATATCTATGAAGGTATCTCGAATGTAACACTCTTATCGCATTTTGCTAAAACTTTATTTTTGTCACAATCATCATCCTTTTTTTTAACTATTGCAAGCGATTTTTTTTCATCATTGAATCGAACCATTGGATGTTTTAAATTTATAAAAATCAGTCATGATTTTTCTTTATGGTTGTGAAACATAGCTTGTTTCATGTTTGCATTTTTTACATTTTAGATACGTCTCTTGACGCATCCCGTATCAAATTCCTTGCCTAACAGTGGATAAAGATTTTTTTATTTACGAAGAGAGATATCCATTGCGCATTTGCATAATGTACATTAATTAGATGGTCGCTTGCCATAAAAAATATACAAGAGTGCCTCAGCTCGTAGGTAAATACAATTCATCGAGCTTCGTTGAGGATTCTATGTTAATAAAAATAAGACTGTTATTACAAGTATAATTGTATTTATTGGTTTGTTTGTGTGCGGCTAGGAAGTATTTTGACCTTGGATACGTACGCATCTTACTTCTGCCATTCTCATTTAATCTCTTTTTGCTACGATTTTTTCTCCGATATGAAGTTGATTATTTCTCGAAATACGGTGGCTCTAACTAACATGTTCAAGACATGAGCTAAAAATGTTAAGAAATGTTATATAAATATGTACATTCTTTACCGCAATACCTGCTACGCGGTGTTGGTCGTGACCGCCGATCGGTAGGTGCTCATAAGGAAATCGTATCGACCTCGAAAAGGTCAAATCTTGTCAGGCTATAAAAATTACTGGTGAATATTCGCAAAATAGAAACATGGCACTATTCCTTATTCGTCATATTGCGTTTAAATATTTAGCATTTTACTCGTCACTTGCAGCGAATTGATCATCATATGGCACTCATTAAAAAACTGGTAACTACTTGCTATGTCACAGTTTTTACCTACCAATTAAATTTATAACTCACTACTTTAAAAAAAATTCTAAATTTAATTGGTTTCTACGAGATTGTTATAAATGAGGACATTATTACAACTTTAATGAGTACAATATATATACAATAAGTATAATACATTGCTTCGTATACTCACAATTATAAATTTCATTTACCTCCGTTGTCAGCAAAACAGTTTAATGTGCATATGTTTACGTTCCTACGACCTTGAGCGCGCACGCGTCCACTCCAACTACGCAATATGCGACTAAGTTTTGTTTAGTAACAGTTCTTATCTGTTCCACATAAGTAAGTATATCGTTAACAAAGTCTTTTATATTATATTGTGATTGTAATTTGTAATTTCTTGATATTTACACATTTCGCCTGTGTATCCACTTCTACAACAACGAATTCTATTAAAAATTATGTTATTTAAATTGCCTACAAATCGTTTGATGTGTCTCTGTTTGGAACGGGATATACTAAAAAAAATCTTACTCGTCTATGTTATTTATTGATACTGGATGACGTTATTCTCATATTATTTTCTACGGCAACGCTAATGCTATATTGTTATGTATGACATCTTGTGCCTTACACATTCTTATGCTTTTTTCTGTCTCTGCTAATTTTCGTGCTTTAACACACAAATTAAGTTTATATACTAAATGACACATCAATGCTACTTCTAGAATAAAGCTATGATTTCAGCTACTTTAGTGTTTTCCACAGTATATACAATTGACCCGTTCAGCTTCAATATAACAAAAAAGTATGCCACTAATGATTAATGATAACAGTGCTTAGAAAAGACCCACAATTATGCATATAAACAGGTTCTCATCGCTTCATCGGCTGTTAGAAATACTATTGTTATTTCAAAAGGCTGCCATTACAAATATTATCATACGTTTGCCGGTAATTGATAAATACACTGTGTAATTTTCCTCGGTTATTTTGAATACATTTTCATACATTATCGATTCGGAAGTCAGGCAATATAAATTCAGGTTACATTATTATCGGCCATTAACAAGGAAGCATATTCTTTTTATTTTATTAGTTTATTAATAATTTTTATATATTCACTCAGAAATATTTATGAATAGCATACATAAATTGATTTTTTGTAAGTACAATTATCATAACTCGTCTTTATTTTATTTGTTTTTTTATTTTATTAAATATATTTTACTATATAGTGTTTTTGTAGTAGCGTTTTTATTTATATGACACCATTAGATTTTATTAATTAATCTGTTTCCGGTCCGGTGTCCGGTCGTAAAATGGGTAATTAGAGATATTACCCAGAGAAGATTCACAAACTAATTATTTAATTATTTTTTATAAATCAATATAAGATTACAGTATTACATCAAATTAAAAGAACTAAAGAGACGTTCTAATTTCTGTTTTAAAGTTCCTCTACCAGTTCAGATATATTACGAGTACCTACATATGTATATTTTACAAAGCTACGTCAACATTTACCGACCGACTGTTACTCGTAGGAGACCATGCGTTATATGAAATACACTTCTGCTACTAAGTAAGATAGAATGGACTTAGTAATTTAAAAACAGCCTTTAAACATACTTTTAGCTCCCAGTTCAAAAATATCGATAAAATTTTCGATGTTGGAATGATCGTTGTATCATTATTGAAATGTGAGTAGTAAAACACTACAAGGAGATACCTGAAGATAAGTCGCGGAAGGAATCACGATCATTTATCATCACTAGTCACGCGCATCGTGCGGAGAGCATACGCTACCGCGCGGTGCGGGACGAAGTGTTATGGTACATTAGAATAAGTAACAATGTAACATTATATTGAAAAGTTGCACCTCTGTTCGAATCGTATCATTTCGCAAGAAATTCGGAATTATTAACCTTTCACATATATATATAGCAAGGTACAGATGCACCAGTCACCACCACTTATGTTCAGTATCTTTACGATATTCTTAACTATAACATGTCACGTTTCTCACGAGTTTTGGGAATAAGGATTTTGATACTGACTCCTTTTGTGAAACAAAGCAAGAGACTGAAGATCTGAACGTGACAATAAAAGTATATGAAAATTATACGTTAATGTGAAAAGGAATAGAAGAAAATGTATAGCATAATATACCTACTAGTGATTCTAAAGAGTCAGAACCAATTCTTTGTGGGTATTTCGAAATAATTGCATTCGAACAGTAGCAAAAATGACCATACAAATGAATTTACGAATTAGAAACTAGTCCAGCTAAACAGATACCAATGAGTAATTTATGCGATCCGATGATATTGATCAGTAAGATGGATTGAGCGTAGTAAAATCCCGTTCGTTATATGCAATAAATCGCTTCAGAAATGAATACCCATTGTTTGACCGTGGACCTTAATGGTGCACAGTTTTTGCTTCTGATAATAATATTTAGAACACTTTTTGTACTACTGCACACGAGATAGAAACTGTCAATAATATAATATATGATCTTAATTCTACACAAGTAGAATGGCTTCCCGAAGGAATCGTAACTAGTTGGACACTATACTAGATACAGGAGCCGGTAATATGTCATAACCGAGACGATTTATTTGCCATTAAATAGTTCATTACGTATGATACTGATGTTATTTAAATTTGTCCTTAAATATATTCATAATATGATATAGCTGTATAATTTGCTTAAGCACATTATTGTACATTAGTTCATCTGTACCTTATACAACAATTCTACAGTTGTCGTAGCCCTTGTCAAACGTATTCCATCCACATTAGAATGCAGGTATCATGTTAGCATCGTTTTGTCATGTAATAATTGCATACGTGGCTTCAAGGCTTATAAATATGCTTCAATTGAATGAAGCACATTCATTGTTATGTCGTCTTCGAATATTTCAATGCGTTCGAGTTTCACAAAATGATTTTAATAACGTAGCAATAAATTCCTCAAATAAATCAATAATTACGAAATAGGTTGCGCTGATATCGACCTTGGCGGATAATTGGTCAATTCATCGATTTTTTTTTCCTCTACAGCGTATATGTGGTCCTGAGCCACGTTTGCCATTCGACACGGTTTAATAGTCCTAATTAAATACGTAATAGAGCAATTCCGTTAAGAGGTATCATCGAAATTGCCAAGAACACTCATGGTCGGCGTCGCGTGCACGCGGTCATGGCAAATCATGGATTTCGTTTAAATAACACAGGAAACAAAAAGAAGAATTACAAACATGACTAATTTCAAAGCTTAACATTTTCGGGATTTAAAAGTTAATCTGAATTGATACGCTCAATGACAATTATAGACATACTTATAGAGATTTTTGTTATTTATTATATTTATTATTTTTGTTATATATTATAATAAACAAGAAGCATGGATACATATGGGTCTCCTCTCACATTGAGAGGGTTAAGGCCATTTTTTTTATCGATACATAGATCATATTAAATTTTTAAGCACTGATATGCTAATTACAAATTTAGTACCTATAGTCAGAAAACTTTTGAAATAAAGCTCGTTCAATAGAATCTTGAATAGACAACCATGTATGGCAATTTTATTGAAAATTAGAGTAGAAGCGAGAAAATATATCAGCATCGTAGTCGGTGGACATTCTTAGTCTCGTCTACTCGGCTGCTGTCACGGGATCACATAAGTTGTGTGACAATATCCCGTAGGATTGCTCACTAACCAACACATAAATACTACAACCTACCACTTTTCGTTTTAAGATTTCTTTTGGAGTTAAAAGTATTGAGACCATAGTATGCCATGATGACCAAGAGAACATTATGGAGAACTCCAACGTGTACAGCCTTATTCAGGATGTTTTGCGTTACCCTTACGGCAAGTGACATTACATCTTAAAACGGACATATAAAACACAAATGCCGTCATCATTTGAACCTAGAATCCAAAAAGCAAAAGGCTGATTTCTAAATCACTAGACTGTCACTGCTTGGCACCGACTTAGTAATAATTGTTTATTTATTGCAGCTTAATCAGCAGGTTTGTTGACCCGTCGTTCTAATGTAAATTATTTACTATTTTAAATAATTTCCCAATATAATGAATCATTTTTATTTGTACAATTACCTTGACAAGTAATAGAACTGTTACCTTGATATGTTAGTACGTATGTAATCGCATTACATAGGAGACACTGATATTTAGATATATTATATATGTTTCTTATATTATGGGCACGAATATTCTGCTTTTCAATATTGAACGGTGAAAGCACCATCACATTAGACTCACCGTGAAATAAGCTCAAACGTCTCTTACATTGAAAGACTAGGCTTCAGTATAACTGCCTACCCATCAGACCGTTCAAGTGGGCTTACTTGCTTTTCATAGAAACACAACACTAGAATGCCTGTAAGACCTCTCTTAATTTGACGCCATTGCACTTGGTAACTGTAATGTTATTGAGCAGATTAGAACATTTATCATCGTTGAGGCAATCCGTGGAGCGTATCACTTACGAGGTCCGAACTATCGACGTATAATTACTATCGCGGCTTACCGAGGCTTAAGTGATACCAGAATCCATCAAGAGAGAAAAAAGACCGGAGCTTGCGCTTTACTTGCTCGATAAATCAATGGACGTCATGCTGTTAGGTGTTTGGTGCATTAAGGTTCCGTAACTGAGATAACGGAACTAAACACTTGCCAGATAGGACTGGACTGGCCATGAAATGTATATTTTTAGAGAACAGTTCCATTTAGAAAACCAAGCGTAGCTATTAATATCTGTACAAGAGTTATACATAATATGTACTTATATGCATAAAAATTATATGAATTTCAAACAATGAAACTTATGTTATTTTGATGGAATGCAAAAATTATAAAACTGTCTGGTATAAGCATGATTTGGAATTAAATTTAGGCAAATGCCTTAATGCTCAAGAGATAAGAAGGAGCTGAAGTTAATCTCAGTTCCGGCTAGGTGGGTTGATGATCTACGAAAAGCCTCAAGCGGAAGTCGGATCCAAGAAGCCGATAACAGGATGCGCCAATGCTCAGTAGAGAACTCTTATGTATAGCTGTGGTCTAAAACAAGCCAATGATGATGATGAAGTTTGTAAAAATGTCTCGTTTTAATCTCATTAAATCTCCACATATTTTTGTAAACGCTACGGAATTCACCGGACGCCAGCCCCACTCACATTTATTAGTCTTTTTTCTTGTTGTAATGTGATTAGAGTTACGAAACGATATTTTATTGGTTTGGCTTGACGTAAACTATAATGTGAGGTTAACCGCTTTTGTGGCGATAGTTCCCTGGTCGCGAAGAGGATTGCTCAATACGAAATAGACGGGTCGAGGTCGGTCTTTGCAATTATGCCAATTAATTAAGAAAACTTTTTTCTGCATTATAAAAGTCAATGGCTTTGATGTCTGTCGCTAAGCGACGTTGAACTGGAATGATTGGTTGCACTAATTAGCTTGATATTTCCCAATTAGTGCCTTAATTGTAAGCCAAATATCGTATATCTTAAGAATATATTATTTATTATATTTAGAAGCGGTAAATGTATATACAGATCACATGATGTTATTGATGCTATCTGTAGGTTGACTTCACTGACGAAGATCTGAAAGTTGCAACTAGACAAAGAAATAGTACATTCTACAGCTTTAATTAGCAGGAATACGACTTATCCGATAAAATGTGTATGAAGAAAAATCGCCCTTTTTCCATCTCGGTAAAGGGTGTTTTTCCGTCAAAATCTTGAAATAAATGGTGCCTACGTTCGCCACGCTGATCCCATTAAATCTATGCAATATCAAATAGAAAGGAGATGTTATCTAAGGTAACGCAATTAATGTAACAGATGTTACCTAACCTCTAAATGTGACTTATTTGACGGTCGGGTTCTACCACCGGATTTACTCCAACACTGGGGTAGGAATGAGGCAGCAAAAGTGCTGTACTGCAGAAAATGGTGAAGCATCAATAATGTCTATATAACAAACAGATCAAACAAATATATGGCTATATCATCTCATAAGTCGAACAACTCATTGCATAAATAAAAACTATTTTTTACGAAACGGTACAAACTTAAGCAGCAGTCACCTCTATTCCTAATAAGGCTAGTGAGGTGGTCGTTGTAAAATTACAAAATTTGTTGCCGTTAGCGATATACACCATAAAATTTATACGTTTAGGACCTCAGCGAAGCCATAAAGTTTTCTACCAAATCAATAAGGCCGTTTATTTCGGATTCGTGGGACAAATTTGTGACCTTTCAAATCACATTTTTGATGCATACAACAACAACCGGGAATTACGTTCTATTTTAGGACGAAACTTTTGTAATTGTGTTCCAACACTTATTGTTAAAATATTGCTCGGAATTTCTTGACCTCTTCTCCATTCCCAAAACACTCCCCAAAGCGGTGACGGGGTTTTGAATATTCCTACTTATTATTTGGATTATAAATTACACTAGCAGTAGATATAGCAATAAAATGTTGTGTGGGTATTAAATAGCGTATAATTAAAAGTACTTTAAAAGCTTTAAGTAAATTTTATTAATACCGGTTCATACGACGATTAGGGTCAATAATGAATCGTGAAACTAATGTCGCGATGTACCAAAGTAGGTATCGGCTTGATGGAACAAATTCGGTATCAGAAGTAACGGGCTAGATACCGGATACCAGCTAAGTTATGGCCCTATAAAACTTTGAACCTGTGTCCCCGTCGCGAACATCGTCGGAAAGAAGCGTGTATGGATAGCAAATTAATTCCGGATATTCTTAAAGACGCATATTTTTAAACTTTCGACAACTGGCGTGTCAATTAGAAGATCATTAATTCCTGAGATGAATTTTAAGCACATTAAATAAATTAGTGACAAAAAATACATTTGTGTCTGTATAAACATATTATTAGGATTTCAACATTTAAATAACTAAAGTTAAGTTGACGGTTACAATGTTTTATTACTACCAGAGCAGAATAGTGAAGCCCAATTGTTCTTCTTTTATGAAACAGCAGTGGGTACCTTTATATTGTACATCGCTATTCAAGAGTATGCCTAGAGGAAACATTTCAAATCAGCTGTCGAAAATGGTACTGCCTCTGACCATAATATAGTCTTTATGTCATTTTAGCAATGTTATGGCTTTTTAGCCATAACAATGCAATATCCATGACAATAGAAATTTGTCGTATTGATAATTGATTTAATTTGCAATGTAATTAATTGTTCGTGCAATATCCACCGATAAGACAGAGGCGCCGGGCAGCTGCAATCTGCTCAAATAATTTCACTTACAGGCAATGCTCGTGTTATTTAGCTAACCATATTAATTGCGTTAATGTAAAAAATGTTATACCGTCGTTCCATTTATCAACTGTCACACCAATAACAGGAATATTCATCGCGCTTGTCACATTAACGTATCAAACGGTCAAATGAATTCACTCAATTAACATATTCTTGTAGGGCAGTGAAATTTTAGTATGTGATTGACATTTGGCCCTTACGGTAACAGATTCACAGCTCATTTGAATTTGATAAAATAACGTGATATTGACAGATTAAGCGAGTTATTGATTGATCACGTGCATTAACCATTAATGCATGCTAATAATTACATTTTGGCTCATTTCTGTATTAATTATTATATCTAGTGTATGCCAGTACGTCTATTTGATAGATAATAGAAATTGAGCTCGGAATACATAAATTAAAGCAAGTTTTCTTAGGAAGATATACATATAACGTCATCGTCACCGTTATCTTAATCCACTGCTGGACTTAGGCCTCCCCCAATAAGCTTCATCGCGCCCTGTCCTCGGCTTGTCGCATCCAGCCTTTGCCTGCAGCTTTTCACCA
>DWMF01001043.1:0-12408 GCA_018244815.1 Parelbella polyzona | reverse complement strand
CATCACATACAGCAACACCGCGAGCAGCGCAAAACCCATACACCCCGCCCCTCCCCCCCCGCTCACCCCGCGCACCCTACGCTACCCTCGCTTAAATAATAGAGCAGGCTCGTATTAAGAGATACATATTCACGGCGGAGCTGAGCAGACGAGACGAGGAAAGGGTAGATGTGAGGGTACGTGCCCTGAACGGCTCGGACCAACCGTAGAACAATATTGGTGGGAGATATCAAAAATTCATAGGTAGTTACTAAAAAAAATTAAAACATTTCTATATACCACCGTCATCAGCCTTTTTCAAACCGCTGCTGGATATAAACTTCCCTATGCGGGATTTTGCCCACAATAGTCACGCTGGGCGTACGAGTTGAGGATAGCAGAGCACGGCTTCTGGCACCGCATACCCTGCTGCCCGGCGGCCAGAGCAAGTACCCGTGCCTAGGTAGACTGCACTATACCCCGACCAGTCTCGTATGTTGTATAATTGGGTGCACCACGAGTACGGGAGATTGACTTCAGCTCGTAAAGTGAAGCTTGGAATACGTAAATCCAAATAAAATTTGTATAATATAGTTTTTATTTTTATTAAAATGTAGCGACATCCAATTTTACTTTGACAACATTTTTTTATACAAGACAAATTTATCTTAAATAGTAGGTATACATTGAAATTTAGCTTTTCGTTAAACGCTGTATGTGCTTAGGGTTAGGAGGCACAAAAATCGAAAATAATTCAAATTTCAACACGACAACCCATTTATATAGTTACGTATACGAGAACTGGCAGGTGTAGTTGAGGAAACATAAAACTAATGAATAAATAAACCAATGAATGAATGTAAAAATGGCTGAACCAATAATTGGATGATAAAACGCTGAATGAATGATGAATGTCTAAATTAACAAACAAACGCACGAACAGAAAAACGAACAAATGAATAAATAAACTTAACACCCTTAAACCCTAACCAATCGACAGTCTATCCTCCAAAGCTAAATAAAGACGGAGAATCAAAGTATCGATAACATTCTAAAAACCACCAAGACACATTGTGAATGGATTTTTAAGAAAATATATAACTTTCGACCATAACGTTGTAGGTACTTCTTTATTCAAAAATTTCATTATGGAAGTCAACACCTACGTGCTGACTTTCAAAATTTCATTATAAAAGTCAACACAATATAGTTGTTGACTTCTATAATGAAATTTTTATATAAAGAAGTACCTAGGTTGAGGCTGGTATAGGCTGCTATGTTAATAATAGTATTAACATGCCAACAGCAGCCTGAAGACATTATGAATGTATGCGATATCAAATAACAGTAATATCTAGCGAAATCCACATACGATCATGTGATCGCAAGATAGACAAAACTTCATATCGTAACCAGACAGCTGATAAACTATATAATATAAATTTCTAAATACATACTTTTATACATAGATAATTTTACAACTCATTACAAAAATATTTGTTTAGTACGGAAATCGAACCAACAACCCGCAAGTAAAAAATCAAGGTCACTCACTAACCACTGAATGATAATTATAAAGTTATTTGAAAATCCGAGTACAGCCAATTAGTTGGAATCCACGCATCTAAACTATTAAAAATCGAATCGTAGGGGCTAGTATCATCGTTATATCTATAAAACAAACGAAAGAACAGTCGTAAGGCAGAGTTTTAATAACTAATACCTACTGACAAATGTCAAATTTGAAATTGGAATACGAGTATTACAAGCGCTGCTGCTTGGCAGCGGAAGAAGATGCAGCAAGCGTTAAGTTTGCGAACGAACTTTGAGCAAGGATTCTATCCATTAAAGTTTAACATTTGTCTTTACAATCAACATCTACGCATAATTCTCTTCATCAAACTGTGGCTAGTACAATGCAAAAGGCACCAGATTTAAATCTAAAAGTTAAAACAGTCCAAATAATACCTTAAGTGTTAGACCCAGGTCTCTGTGTCTGTGCACATCTTACTCTATGAGTAAAGTAGCTGATACCCGCGACTTCGTCTGCGTTATTTATGATATTAACAATTAATTTTATGCACAGAGAAAAAAAACATAAAAAATTTTGAAGGCACAAATATACTTTGCTAATCTTAACAATTCGCTAAAAATATAGCTTCTTAGGTATCTGGTAAAGATTAAATTAAGATATGAAAATAAATATTAAATGAAGATATCCTAATAACTTTCTTTCCATGAGGGTCAAGTGTCAAAAAAATATTTTTTACAAAAACAAAAACAAAAAGAAAAAGAAAACAGAATTAAAAAAACACTTAATTGAAATCTATCCAATATATTTTAGTGATGCGTATACAAACGGCAGGCCTCTAGCATTTCATTTATGTAGACACTAGACATTGACTCTATTGCTGTCAAACGTTTATTTTTCTTATTAGCATCTACTTACCTATAAGATTCTTATAAGAAAGCGAAAAACCAATAAGAAAGGTAAACCAATAACGACGTAAGTGATAATCATATAGCGGAAACGATTCGCACGAAAATAAGAGACAATTAATATGTACACTAAAGTACAATTAATCACAATTGCAATCGTCTACTCTAAGCGGACTAGTTTTTTACCCGACAATATATAGAAAAACAAGCAAAACTTTAACAGCAATAATAATAATCGATAACATCGATACTGACATTTGGCAACCCTACGGCGCGGAGGGGAGCGGGGGGCTGTGCGGATCGTGGCATCGACATTTCCATGTAGGTCGCATAAAAATAACATTTTCGCGTGCCTCCCCCGAAAAGCACATCTGTTCAAATATTGAGTTGCTGCACGGCACACCCCGCCAGAATAACAGATCAACTATGTACACTCGCGAGAATCTTGTATTTATTTACGAAAAAATTTCCTAAGAAAGCCGCCCGAAACTTCGCCGGCTGGCCGGTATCAAGTGTATTGAACGCGGCCGTTGTGCACGCGTAAACATCAATTGTCTATGGTTGCAAATGTTTAAATGAAAAAGATTAGATACCGTGAAAATTTTTTGTCTATTGATAGATCTAATCGCCTAATTATAGAGATGACACAAAGTGTGATTAAGATCTTTTGAAGATATAATGTATCTTATTGATATCCTTCTATGCTAATTAATTTTTAAGTATTTTATTACAAAAAATATTGAATTACATCTAGTACAATAAATTAAAATGGCTACATTTCTCAAGAGAATGATAAAAATATTAACTATGAAAAAATAACACTAAGCTATAAAAACATATAAGAATTTATTCTTTTAAACTGTCAAACGTGATAATAGATCTAAACGCGCGGGAGTGCTTAAATTATTGCCGATAGGTTTCATATCTTATCTACTTAATTACGCATCGTGACATTTAACTAATAATACTCAATTAAGATTGGACTAACGCATACATAGTGTTCTAATTCCATGGTTAATTGATAATATACGCTATCTGTTGAATAATATCAGAATTAAAATAATGATAATAATAAAACAAATGAACGGCAACCTTATTGTGCGATTTGTGTCTTTTCGAGTTGTGTCTTTTCGAGTTGTGTCTTTTTACAGAAGAAACAAAACTCAAACGTAAAAATAAGAACGCTAAACAATGCCACGTCTTTGCCACGAAAAAAGTCAAATCAGCATCCCTTTATACAAATTTGAATTCGCATTCAAGAGTTCTTCCGGTTGGGCACGAAACAAATATGGCGGCCGACCTCTGTTTTTCAATCCTTTATATTCAGAGGATGTGCGCGTGTAGTTTTAATTTTGCCGACGCGTTATATTTATATGCGTCTGTCTATTTTTCGCGACATGATTTAGAAATGAGTGAATTATACATTATTATTATTTTTATTTGTACATATATATACTAAGGTATACACTTGTATACCTATATGTATGTAAAGGTTGCGCGGTCAAATCTGTTGCTTAGTGATTTTGTTTTTTAATGAAAACTGAGATAAAGTTTAAGCATTTTGCATTCAATACACAGAACCATAATTACATAACAATTTTTTATCGTCATGTAAATGATAATAGGACTATTAATAGTATAGTGCATTAACAATGGCCTTAACCGTTTTTATTCTGAGAGGGGACCCGTGTCCAATAGTGGAACGATAAATGTATTGCTCAGGATGATATATTATGAAGTGGATGAAGAGAGCAATTAATGTAGAAAAAGCGCAACAGGTCTGTGATGTTACCAGATTTTTGGCTATCGGTGCACTCTTTCTACCACCTAAGGGATCTGGCATGACGATGTAATAATGATAAAATTTTCGACAAACTCTATACTACAAGACCTTTACACCAGCACGTAGAAAAGTAGCTCAATTCTTCTAAAACTCAACATGACACCAAGGGGGACATCCAGCCAACCCTGTACATCTGTCAGACATTCATATGAACCCAACGAAGAGTTTTTTCATTTCGCACCTACTGCCGACTCCTAAGGAAAGAAACTCTACTGGCATTTATGTACCGAGGCATTAGTAACACTATTATTAATAAAAGTCTCGATAAAAATCGAAATTCTTCACTCGAATAGGAGACAAAATTTCCCCACACGACCTTAATTAATCCAGATTTCATTGTAACAGAATGTAAAAGCTGTTGCAATAATATCAGGGAGTTAACAAAGACCGCAGTGGAAAGGCTATAAAGTAGCCAAAAATTGCGACACTGGGTCACCCGTATGACCTAAATCTACATAAATTTCCAGCCAGCTTCGTTCTTTCACTTTAAAAGTCGAGAGTTACTATTATGAGGTCTTCATATATTGAACAAATATGTATGTGAATAAAATATGTAATCGGTATAAATTGGACTGAACGAGTTTTACAGTAACAACGCAGAGACCTGGTCAAAAAAGCGGGGTACCGATAGATTAAAAAATCAGAACACTGAATAGTGGCAATAATTGGGGGAAGACTGTCCAGCTATGATCATTAATGGATGGAACAGGCAAGTGGTAATTCTTGTTAATAATATTACCTCACTGTATCCATAGTTATAGTACAGAGTAAGACTTCTGCATAAACATAAATGAAACTAAATATATGTTCACTTAAATCTAAAAAAGTAAAATTCTCCTTTGTACAGGATACCATTGATTTTCGCGTCCAGTTAAACCTGAGGTCATTAGATTTGGGCTGAATTTGGGAAGCCCCATAGATCGTTTTAGATGACAGGGACCCTTTCGTGGACATAAGAGGACAATGGGTAGCAAACGAGCTGTAAAGATAAGCAACGCTTGGATCAGCGCTTTTATTGCTGATCGGCTTGCTAGGTAGGACACGGATGTTCGGTTGATAATTAACATTAATCCAAACCTTGTCGAAAGCCCAAAAGTAGACTAAACAATTGTTAACAAACTTTTTGGGTAAGCATGTACCTATGTATATAAGTACAAGTGAAATATTTTTTTTGGCACAAGCTTCCTATTCCTTTGTGACTATCAATTCTCTGTTTCGGATTTACTTATGAATTTATAACTAACAAAATATTTATACCAATCCGCCTATCTCAAACGATCACAAAAACACATAAAACAAAATTATCATACAATACTCTTTTCAAAATTTTTCCCGCCGAATCCATGGTATTATTTTCTATACTGTTACAAATATTTCCTGGCGACGTTGTATAAAAAAGGAAATACAAGACGCTGTACTTTTAATAAAACTGACAATTTTTCCAGTCACACGAGAGAGTCTAGCAAATTTGAAATACAATAACACCTAGACCCCGTTCAGTGCAGAAAGGACTGAACGAATTTTGCTCGCTTCCCCGCGAAAAAAGCGCTTTGACAGCGAAAAAGGCGGGAACGGCCGCTATTACTGGCAAGTGACGCCACGGCCAACGGTATAATTGGTGAGCGGGAGTTATGGCCGTGACTGCCAAGTTTTAGGAACCTCAATACGGGACTATTCAGTCCCGTACTGAGGTTTAACCTATCGTTTAGAACGATAAAATAGTATTTTCACACGTCAAATTGCTTAATTAACTGACATTGCCATTCATTCTGCAAATTATGCATCATATAATTGAAGCATCATCCCGAAAGTGGTTATTTAATTTATTTATTTATTATTTATATGTGATTAACCATTTCCGTTTAACATAAATATAAATTTATATTTTCATAATTAATGTCCCCCGTTATGATGCTTACACAACATTTTTATGACATTTTGTTTTTAAATTATAATAGACAAATATTTAACCGTGGTTCCGCCTAATGTAGGCCCGTCGCGTAATATAGAACACGTACCTAGGAAAAGCCTATTCCCTTGAAGTCTGTAAGTCTTGCCTAGGTAATATTTGTCGGGCTGACGTTAGACGCCGGCAGTGTTCATCTCATATATATTATATGTACATATTATGTAGGTACATAATATTGCTCTCTTTGAACAGACTCCTATACCGTTATTGCATGTTCTTTATAACAAAATTAATCACTTATTACTGTCATAAATATACAAAATTCGGTCAGTTTAGATTCAAACCCTTCGTCAATGACGGCGTCTACTGAAACAATTCTGATTGTTGTAAACTGGAGAATAAAACGATTACTTTCGGCATTTCTCTAAGTGAGTGTACTGGAAAAATAAAAATAAACGTATCCTGGAACTTACCTATCCTGTCCATTCATTTGTGGAATAAGATTATCACTTGCTAATAAACAGGAAAGACAAATATTGTTATGTTTTTTTATTTGTAAGAAGATTGTTTAAAAGCAGTTTTACTTTACCAAAATGATAAAGAATTGTCTTAACACATATATTTCATTCTAAGGCGGGAATCATGGCACGACAAAAGGATTGATGATGATCATGATGTCTTGTATATGGACAAATCTTGTCCAAGGTTAAAAAGACCTGGGAATTTTATTACCTCTAATTTCCCCGGGTCTACCACAGTCTGAAGCTTCTTTAAACCTATGAATGAAATCTAATTTCAACAATGTACGACATTCATTAGTGTAGGTATATGAATACCATAAAAAAATAAAACAATTTAAATTAAAATCCTAAAAAAATTGTCTTCGGATTCCGAAATACATGTATTGAGTTCGTTAAAAGTCGAGGGTACTTACAAATATCTATGAACGAATTAATATAAGGTGACCAAACGTTACCCCCTTTATTGTAAAAACTAAACCATATTACCTTATATAAATTTCCCACAAAATCCGGGACGTGTGGATCACCAAGTCAGGGACAGTTTTTAATAACACTAAAGCGCAAGTTACAGCCGCCTCATCTTATCTCCGGACAGCACACTGCATTTGTTGTGATTCCGAAGTTATTAATCTTTTTAAATTTACAGACGTACATATATACATATATATCTTCAAGCCAGGACCCTTACGGAGTAAGCAGAGTGCATTGAGTGCCAAATATCTCTGTCTTTATTAAATATTAAAATTAAAAATTTTATATAATTTCAATTCATATCTTTATTATTAAATTTTTCAGACATACTATGGAGTCAATTTAATTTCTTTGTATAGGTACATCTTGAAGGATTTTCTATTGAAAAACCTGGTAAACATGGAGACGACTTACTTGCTGGTAAATGGTCACCGTCCCCTCTGGACATATGAACATCCAATGGCCAATGTATTCAATTGTGGTTAGCAATATGCTCCAATATGGTTTATGTTAAATCCACCAGATTATTTAGATGTCAAAGATGTTCCAATCGTAAGACTAAACCATAGTCAACCACGCTGCTCCAGTGGGTGTAGGTGGCGTTACTGCTTATTATGCTATCCGTATAAAACATGTTTTTAACCCCCCATTAATGTTTCGATCTCTTAGAATTAATATTAACCAAGTAAAAGTATTTTTATTCCGACTCTAATCTGTGGCTGTGTTCTGGCTGTGGTTTTTTAATTTTTTTTAGCTTAAATTTGTTATTAAAAATTATATATAAAGATATAATTTTAATATAGCAAAATATTTTTTAATACGGGAAGATATTTTTTAATCTACATATAAGTATCCTACACACGATAAAATTAAAGGCTGTTTACCTTAACGACATTAGGAGATCTTAGACATTAGTCCAGACATTACAGGGCGTTGCTTTGTTCGACGCTTGGAACAAGGGAGGGGGTAGGGGGACACACTTGCATCAATTTTATTAGTCTTAGATATTTTGTGTAATTATCATATATTTTACGTCTAACATATCCAAACGCACCTATAGTGATCAGATAAATAGGAGATGAATATCTATCTATATCAATGTCTGTGATTGAAAAAAAAACCTATAAAAGTGGTAAGAGACTGAGCCGGAGGTGGTAAGTTCGAATCCCGTTTATTAGTTCATATGTATAACTGGAATGTTTAATCTGTTTAATTTGTAAAATTATAATATATTTATATATGTATTTATAAATATAGATTTGTCCATATTTACATTTAAAAATTTTATATGTATTATCCATTTTACATTCAGTATATAATATATTGCAAGATAATTATAAAAATATCAGAGATCAATATTTTGATAATTTAAACCACTACCACTAATAACAAAATCATAATTAGGAAAATAAAAATCGCATCTTTCGGCTGTTTAATATAAATTGTACTATCATTAAATAATATTTGAGCTCAAAGGTGTACACCACTCCTTTAATAGAAATAGGCACAACAGATAAGCGAAACATTTTCGTTCAGAAACGTTGAATGAATGAACGAACGCCAACGATAGGCGAAGTAACGGCACAGACCTCTCAAAGTGAATGGTGTACTGAAAGTTCGGACAAACTCATCCCGCTTCCCGCCTCTTCCTATCTGCTGATATTACGTTGAAATTTAAGTAAGTTCATTCATTAGGACGTAAATAAAGGTACTTTATCAGACGGATAAAGTAACTTAATCACTTAAGATGTATAAAGTAATATCAATTTTTTATCAAATGAATATCATGCAATCATCATAATATTATTAATATCATATAATATGATTATAATAAATGACCATTATAGCTCTGTGTAAAGGGTATAATGAATATTGAAGTATGGTAGGTCTGCAAGTGTGAAGCTTCCTGCTAACCCTGTATCGAACGTGGAATGATGATATAGAGTGATAATATATTTACAAATAAGTTCTCTTTGTAATCTGTAGCGTCATAATGATAATCATGGAAGTATAATATTTTGTAAGTATACCAACCTAAGTGAGTTGATGAGAATCGCATGAAAAGAGAGTAAAATGAAAATGTTTTTTAGAGTTCGGGAGTAACAGTGCATTGTGGAGCCCGTCGGTAAAAATATACTTCATTTATGTATTATTGTTATTACATCACACCAGGTCCTTTACGGGTAGGTACATATCGACCAATGCCAATAATCTTTGGTCTATCTTTCCTGACGTGCTTCTTCTATAGTTTTTTCTGTCTCCATACACGCAAATCCGTTTGAGAGACGTCTGACTCGCTAATTATTACGTATTTCATTATTTCAGACACATTACATTCGTTTAATGAAAACGTTTGGCTGTTTCAATTTAAATAATCAATTTGTAAAGAAGAATACATAACGTTTCTATTACGATGGAATAATTATTAAGATCTTGTATACAATTTTGAAATTAAATCACTATTTGTTTTTAAACATAAATAACACATAAAACATAGCTAAACATAAACATAGCATAGCAACATAGTTTTGTCTTTAGTTTATTGTTTTCAATCGATAACGCCAGATACATGATAGATTTGTTGACAAAAAGGTATGAAGATTCATTGGTTAGGTTAACGCTTAGTCCACGCTTATTTATCTTTAATTTTTATATTCAACTTTTGTCTTTTAAAATTAAATATAAATATTAATATACATATAAATATAATAATAAATCATGTTATTTTTTAGTCATATTTATATTATTGTACATCTTTAAATGCCAAAAAATATGATCGATAGAAAGTAGCTTTTAAAGGTAGTTTCATTGCAAACTTTATTCTCTAGGCTTTATATTCAAATTAAGATTATTTTGAATGTACCTACTGAAAAATCAAATTATTCTTACAAGATCTAAATATACACGAAACTTTGAAACTCTATGAAAAGAGATTTACAAACACGATAGCCTGTATAACGCGAAGCTGGCAAAGTGAATGTCTCCGGAATATCCGAACGAATACAGCCCCGCGCTATCTCTTGCCATTACGCGTAAACGAACGCGACGTAGCTGCTGTGCTAATTGTGGCGCTCTGCGATTTTAAAAAATATGGTGTATACCGACTTTTAATTTATTTACAGTCACTTTAAGTAATTTTGATATAATATCCTGTCTATTTCTTACAGACATACATCACACATATTTCAAGAAAGAAAAAAATGCGTTATGATTTTTTTATGAAAACATGTACAATAATGTATGAAACATTGAAAAAGACAATCCATAGACGAAACTAAACGTACGTTTGTCTAGAACAGATAAAACGAGCAAAGTTAAGTATGACGTAACACGATAAGCCATGTTTATGGCTATTTAACAAAGTAAGCAAAGTGAATGTCCCCAAAACAACCGGGGAGCTTCGCCCGCTATCTGGTATCATTACGCTTACATTTCAGCGGCGGTGACACAGCTGTGGAGTTAATTTGTTAAGTAAGGACAAAGATAAAAACGATAACAGTGTGGGTACTCTGTAAAAACTTTAATATTGATTTAAACCCTTTTGACGTCTACTTTTAACATTTTTATTTTGTTTCCTCTTTTTTGATTGCTGTCTTTACCAAATAGGTCAGTTACTGGATGACAGAGGAATCTGCAGATTCACACCGATTTAGAAGACGCCTAAACCGGTTGAGTATATGAAAAATGAAGAGTGCAGAAGTACCAAGTGAGAACTACCTAATATATATAAAGTTTGACACATTTGGTACTCTGCATTCTGCATAATTATTTAAGGTTTATTCCCAATGCGGGCAACGTTGCGAACGTACTCCACTTCTCAGCCCCGGTAGCGATTAGACTATTAAAAATACTATAACTCACAAATCGGCCGTTACAGAAATTTAAAATATATATATATCTATTTTCACAAGGAGTACGTAAATAGTATTTTTTGTGCTTAACGGGATAATTAACAAAAGGACAAACTCTTATATAATAATGTGTACCAATAAAATACTAAATTACATCCATATTAAATGGATAAGAAATCGCATAATCACCTTGTCATCCCGCGGTCGAACATGGACACCTACCCACACTTCGATATAAGAATAGTTCAGGTCACCGTCTAGCACGCTGAGCAATTGCAAGTTGACAGAGTCCTGGATCGTTTGTACATTCATTCATTCATTCATTCATTCATTGATCCATTGAAGGGGGTATGGGTATATACTGACGGTATTTTTCTTTAGCTTTATAGCGATACGTTTTTTGCGTGAAACTATATATTATTACTTCCTGAGAACATGAGTGCTTGTGACACGTACAAATTATAGACCATTATTGAATATTTACGTATTTTCAAATTGCTAAACTAACTGAATGTTCATAAGCAAAATAGTGGTTTTGATTGTTGAATTTCCAATAAATGAATCTTAGGAAAGTTCTGACAAGGTGCAGTTCGCCTACAATACAGTTTAAAAAGGTCGTCTAATATTCAAACGATACTTAGATGACTGTTAAATCGGATAATAAACTATTTTAATCATTATAATTCAATGTACTTGTACCTATCTCTAATCCTCAGTAAAAAAAGTATAGTTTGCTCGAATTCTGGCATAATGTAGGTACATGTCACATCATGTTAATAAACCCATGTATGCACAATATAAAAAAATATACTTTCCTAAAGTATTTGTGTCCGGGGAATAAACAAGAGCGTGGAGAGCAGATCACGAAAAATTTTATATTTGACACAATTACGTACTATTATAATCACTTACTCAAATTATATTGTCAAACGAACTTCAACATATACATACATACAAGTGGCCTTTGCCCGAGAACAACAGCCGAAACAGATTTCGAACAGGACTCGGAATTGAATTGCCAAGGTCATTTCAATCAGAATAAGTGGTTAATATGATTTCCTTTGTATAAATTGGCCACAGGACTGCAGAAATGGGGGCTGATAGTCTCATTAGCATTGTTAGTATGTTATATTCAGTATGATATTAACTATTCTGCCCTATTCGAAGTCGAGCTTTTGTTAATCGTCACCAAGAAACAATATTTAATATTTGATCAACGTCAAAATTATATTGACACAGATTAATACTCTTATTATTGTTGGGATGTAAGAGCTTCCAAATTTGATCTTAGCGGTGTCCACTGCTATAGAACACACGAGTACCCTGTTAGAGAACAGGCGACGTTCTGACTTCTGACAATGGGCTGATCGCGATATGGCCAAGCCTATCTAGACA
>DWMF01001042.1:0-12413 GCA_018244815.1 Parelbella polyzona | reverse complement strand
ATAGGCTCACCACCTATTCCATGGGACTTAAACGTAACTGGTGAAACGTGGGAGTGTACTACACTCCTCTACCTACCTCTTCAGGGATTACAGGTGTGATGTTACGTTTTATTTCACAAAATCTATGTGATGTTTAAACATAAACGTGAATTATATACTTCTCGTACATTTTGAGATTGCATTTAGGCATCGTTTCACTTGTTATCATTTGATAATCTGCGAATGATTTGGAAATAAGAATCAATTCAATAAATCAGATAACCATCAAAAGTTCTCGCGGTGCGAAATATCGCAATGGAGTTATTAATGAGCGAAACGTTCAAAGATCAAAATGCCATTCTTTAATAAATGAATTATTAAATTTAAAATCTACATAGCATTCTTAAATAAATGAATTATTAAATAAAAGATAAAAATACCATTCTTAAATGGATACCTGTGAATCATTCGAGGAAGACCTGGCTGTTGTCAATATTATCGTGGACTATATTGACCATCGATACATTTCCTTTTACGCTCGTCTGTCAACAATTTATCATGTGAATGACAAAAACATCAATTCGATGTGACCGTAAATCGTTATTCTTTATTGGCTGAATATATTAATCGATATAATTACTCGGCTGCGTGTATATATTTATAGAATTTTTAAAAACGTACGGGACATTCCCGTGTGAAGAATTACAAATTTGTCGTTGCGAACGATTTTGAAAATATGCAGCTCCATTTGTATTACTAGTTTTACCTTTTACGTCAATGCAGAGAATAGT
This sequence comes from Parelbella polyzona, assembly GCA_018244815.1. Taxonomy (NCBI): domain Eukaryota; kingdom Metazoa; phylum Arthropoda; class Insecta; order Lepidoptera; family Hesperiidae; genus Parelbella; species Parelbella polyzona. The sequence continues at coordinate 11,643 of DWMF01001042.1, read as the reverse complement.
TCTTAAAGTTTCTTTGGTGTGGACATTTTTTAAAGTTACTTATTTGTTTCGATGTTGCCATATAAGGGTACGGCGGCATACTTTGTGCCTATCTGTTATTCTGTAGACATTAAAAAGGTTTTGCTCATTTAAACTACCAGTATTTAGCACCTGTAATTGCGAAATTACTCTCTTAGTCATTACTTTTGGCGCAATGAAGTATTTTCGTCTTGGATTAAAGAGTACCTACGTTTAATTTCTTCCTTACATTTAATAGTAAACTGAAATATTTATTCTCATGATTTATCTGTTTCCTGTCAAGTATTTTCATTAGCAGGTACAGATAATAACAAATATAAAGGAAACTAAGTCCCGAGGTATACATTAGATAGATATATATTAGGTAGATAGCAATAATAGCCTAGTGGTTAAGAATGCAGCCTCTCACTCCGAGGGTGCTGGATTCAAATCCATGGTGCGCACCTCTTTACCAAAAGTGCGTTTTAAGTTGCATTATTACTTGCTAACGGTGAAGGAAACATCGTGAGGAAACCTGCACACTTTGGAATTTACAAAAAAAGTAATTCTAAGGTGTGTGAAGTCTGCCAACACACACTGGGCCGGCGTGGCAGACTATGGCCTTAACCCTCTCAATATAAGAGGAGACCCATATTCCAACAGTGGAATGACAAATGGGTCGATTATTATTATTATTTATAAGAGAGAGAGAGTTTGTATTAATTGTAAACGGCACAAACGTAAAATTAGGAATTCAGTCCGTTTTTAGATTTCGTTACCTTGTGAAATTTATTTTAACAATTTTTTTTAAATAATTGTAATAAATGTATTTAAAACGAACGAGTTAGCAAAAAGACAATCTAACCTGGATTCGTAGAAGCCAATGATCTGGGAGTATTTTCTACTGTTCCTATTGCTTCATTAATAAATCTATTGCTACCACCAGAACTGCAGGCCATTGGGCCAGTCTGTGCTTGAACGCGTCGATTCTCAGAAAACAACGGGCCTATAAATATATCGTGGGTCTAAATATATAATAATTTTATTATAACCATTGGGTTATTGTAACGAGGTTCGGGTTTTATTTACGAGGATTAGGAGCTCATTCCAAAGCTCTCGAGGCTAAGCCAGCCGGTGTACGGTTACCTAAATTGAAATATAAATTATTATGCACGCTTGTCAGCGGTCAGGCGGTGGCCATTTTGAGTCGGATACTCGAACTGAATGATGATACACACTATATTTTGATTAACTTATTAATAACTGTACGCAAGCAAACATGTAAGTACGCACGCATACACGTATGCACGCATGCACGCACGCACGCACGCACGGGCCACGCAAGTAAGCACGCACAAACAAAGACATGCACATCTCTTTGTATATATACGTACATATAGTAGCATATCCTAATGACTCATACAAACAAATTTGCAACAAATAATTTTATTCCCTAAGTATAGTCCGCTTATGTAGTTAGTGAACGCTTATTTAGGAGGCCGTTGGTCGTAGTTTTCTCGACGAACACTTTACCTCTAATAAGTTAATTACGACACTGCCCGCCAGAAAATCTTCGCCGCAAAAACGGTTCCCGTTAAAACCATTTACACAGTAATGAGATTGCCATTCTGATAAATGTTTCTCTAATTTGATAAAGCTATTGCGTTTAATATTTAAGTAATTAATATATTTTTTTTGTAAAATTTCAAGCTATTCTTGTCATTACAATCTATTGATTTATTTAGCAAACTCCATTTTAGGAATATTCTCTCATAAAGCTCATTTCTGCAGTCATCTCGTCTAAGATAAATCGCAAGCTTGGATTCGAAGCTTGATATTATTTACAATTTGAGCGTCTTTATATAATACAATAACGTGGAGTTACCTGATTTCATATAGGTACCTTATTTTATAAACCTTATTTCATATACCTAAGCTACATGAAAATCAATGTATAAACTTTTTAATTATTGATATGTTAGTGTTGGTAAAAAATAGTACCTACTTCTTTTTACACAAGGAAGTATTCATTTAATGTATTAATGTAAGCGCACAGATGTACGGAAGTGTAATGAAGATAAACTACGGAACCCACCGGTCGGTTTCTTTCCCACGAACTGTTCAGTTACAGTCCTGTCTACGGGCATTAGACTGCGATTCTCATAATTACTTCCGAACGCTATGTTTTCAGGGATTGTAGATTGTTCAAGTTGCACTTGATGTCCTGATGGAATAGTATAATTATATACTCTGTTTTATAATAGTCTGATAAATAGAATATAATTAAAAATTACCAGAAATATATGGTACGTTGTTACCAATACACGCAGGTAAATATCGCTGGTCAAAGCCCTGTACTGTCTGATTGGGAAGTTGAAGTAACTGAAAGAAAATAGATACAAAGAAAATAGAAAGTCAAATTGTATATTATGCCCAATGATTGTAGCTATGTCAAAAATACTCGTAAGTATAGTGAATGTCAAAGACAAATTGAGGAAATTCTTGACTCATTTACTCTATTTTGATAAACGTATTAAATATCGATAGATTGCAAATTTTTTTTTAATATAACATAATGTCAAACCTGTAAATCCCCGAAGGGATACACAGAGGAGCATTGTACTGCAACGATTCTCCAATGATATTATACGTCTTATGGAGTAGGGAGTGAGCCTATAGAGCTACTCGCGGCTAGTACCGGGAATGTCAAAAGGGAAATTAAATATAATACGAAACATACGTTATTCGGCGCGAAATGCGAGGTATTCATAGCAACGCTTCCAAATCCAGTACCCGCATACATCGCCGGCAACTCACCGCAACTTGAAAGAAAGGAAGAAAAAAAGAAAGAAAGAACCGGACTGACACTACTTCTGTAATGCACGTCCGGATTTTAATTGTGTAGCGATAATATAATGTGATATCCTTTACTTAACAAAACCCTTATGAAAGCCGTCTACAGTTGTCTGTGTAGAGACCCAGAGACAACTATGGATGCTCAACTGTGGCAACTATTTGTAAACTACAGTGAATGCATAGTTCAGTTCTGTTTGAATATCCACTAACTTGAGTTATAACTAGTTGATACAGACATAAAGTAGGTACTTTTGTGAAATTGGTTAGCTATTGTCTGATTTTTAAGTAATGTATATAATTACAGTTAATTTACAATATTTGGTGATCTAATGGTCTTAGTAATAATAATTATCATGACTATCTTTTTATGCTTCCACTGTTGGTATCATTTCAGAATGAGAAGGTTAGAGTCTAACCACGTTGACCAAACGTCAATACGCAGATTTATGAAAGGAAGTTGGTGTCCAGTGATAATAAATGAATTGGTAGTACATGATGCTGGGTACGAAAGAGACAAGGAAGTAGATATTACAAATTTGTATGTACAGGAGCAAGGAGACGAAAGTGAGTTCCGTAATATCATTTTGTATGTCGGTACGTGCGACGCTCATATTTATTCGGTCTGGCGCGGTCGTATTGGAGAGTTATTACATTAAAGCTAAATACGTGGCCCACTCGCAACATGTTGCGACAATAAAAGGAATTATTTCGACTTCCGCGTTTTATCTCCGCTTAGAAAATTTAATTCTACGTAAAAGCATAAACAGTTATTCCCAAAGACTTACTAAGAAGAAACAATGTTGTATACTTAGATATTTCCAGCCAGTATCTCAGCTTTTATTATCATCGACCCGTCTAAGTCCACTGCTGGACATAATATATAAGTCTCCACTGAAGTTTTTTGCCCATAATCCCCACGCTGGGCATACGTGTTGGCGAACGCAGTCTGAGATTTGGTGATATGTTATTTAATTGTTGTTTATTTTTTTATTTCTAAGCATACATAGTATCAAAATTTTAAAGTAAAAAATTTATTCGCGATCTTCCAGTGTCTATGTAGGTATATGTAGCTACATATTGTTATAAACAATATGAATATTAAATATTAAGTCCCTTCTTACATCCTGTTTGAGCCTCCAACAAAACGTTCATGTAATTACGGTGCCGGGATATTAAATAATTAAGATTTCTAATGTCCCAAGAGGGATCCATATCCTGCTACACTCGTATTACATGCTACTTACATAGTAATATTATTTCCTGTCGCGCTACTTGCTGAAAACGTCATCATTTGATTTCCCTGCGGACAATCTGAATAAAAAAAACGAATATTTCACTTACATACACATTCGGGGAGTTCTCACATTATTTATTAAAAGCCTTCAAGTATTTCGTGAGCTATGTGTCCTTTATATTTAGGAAAATTTTGATTGTATATGAATTCTATAATTAATATTAAAAGAATAAACTTTTTTACCATTTTTATAGATATTAGAAGTTCCAGTCCAGGGTTGAACTGTGGAAGCACCACCAACATACATTCCACCATAAGGCAGGAGTGAATGCTCTTGGTTCTGGTTGGGACGGCTATGATCTTTGTAGACAGACAAACACATTCAAACATGTCATATCACTACTTCAGTAGCAAAAATACTTCTCACGATTCAAAGAAACAATAATAATAGTTTTAAAATAGAGAATCGGTTGAATAACGAGTGAGCTGATGATTGGATGAGAAAGTAAAGGACACTCCTTCCCAGCTTTCACAATACTAACCTTACAAATCAAGTATTTAATGTGGAATAATCATGGTATATTGGCGGTACCGCGTAAATATTTTTTTGTACTATAAAGCCCAAATCGAGTGTTAATTGTTAAACATTTTCTCTACTTGTTGCAAGAGTTTTTACAAGTCAAGTTACATAACACAAAACACCTAAACAGTTACTAGTTATTACTTCATTCGAAAAATGGGAATGAAATTTTAAATTATTGTCGCTATACACACTTCTTTATAGTAATTTTCTTATTACATCAGACATCAGTTTTGTAAAAGGTATACCTATTTTAATTGGCACTTTTTACAATATTTTTAGCACTTTTATTTACTAAAATATCATGCTTAGTGTAGTGCATATTAAGATTTAATTCCCACCGTTAAAATTATCATTGCCCTTGGCGCTTGTAGTAGGTTTTTAGGTATACCAACGTACCTGCATTAGATCTTTCTTCCCTAATAACGTAACGATCCATTCTATAAATTTCACCAGAAAAAATTGTTGTAACTTTTATCTAAAGTTTTCAGAATGTTGCTAAGTTGAAACACGCGGGAACTGTATGTGTTTTTCGCAGTGGCTATAGTTTTTACTGTGTGGGGCCTAGAATAAACAACATTACAAAAAGATGATAACAAAAAACAATTTTATTTATATAGTAAAATTACGTTATATTTTCTATTGAAGATAATTAAACTCTTTTGCTGGGACTCGCTTACCTAAAACTACAATGTTATTTTTGTGTTTATCATTAAAATTGAATACAACAGCCTAAAATGAAAAAATTGACATCACTAACAAACACCTCCAAGCGCTTGAATTTGTCCTCAGAAATTTGATAATATTTTAGCGTTTTATCATCAGGACATTGCAACGAACGTTAAAATATTGTCATTATGACACCTGACATTAGCATTTGATAGTTCCATCACTACGGTTTGAAAAGATCTTTTTGTGATGTTTTAATCATCATCAGCAATATTATAGTATCTCTGATAATCAGATGTTTTAAGCATTCGTATGCTAAATTACTTTTTAAACAATTACATCTTGTTATCATACACCAAAAACAGAACGCAATGGAACTTCAAGACACTTATTATAACAAATCGGAATATGTTGAGACGGTAAGTTGCTTATTATTATAATAGAAGGCAGGTTCAATCTCCTATTATAAAGAAAAAGATGACAAGGTACCTGCAACACCTTGGTTTTTATTAGCATCCTCATAAATTCTTGGCTTTCACACTTATACAAAATCAGAGCCTCATTTCCTGCGTTTCAAATGATTAAGAGGAATACGGAGTAGTTGAATCTGTCTGCCGAGAGTGATATATGTAGAAAAAAGCTCTTCAGATCTCTGAGTGTAGAGAAATATTTGCCACATTGTGGTCTGTCTATCTTGTGAGAGACATGGTGTGACATGTATGTGACATACAAACAAATATTATTTGTGAGTACCTTATATAGTAAGTCAATGAATGCATTCCTTCCATATCACAATAAACTATATATCCGCTAGATTCAATTAAGTTCTAAGTTCTCATATAAACTGCTTGTCTGTTATCCCAGGCTTCAGGAAACAAAGTGAGCCGTCAAACAGTCCTCTGTGGCTCTCAGAATATTGTACTCCATGGTAAAGTTATAGTTCAAAGTGACGCTATTATCCGAGGAGATCTCGCCAATGTTAAGACTGGAAGGTTCTGCATTATCAGTAAGGGATCCGTAATAAGGCCACCTTTTAAGAAGTTTAGTAAAGGGTGAGATTTTGAAGTTATTATTACTAACCTATATAAGCTTATTGTTCGTTGGCCCCAGTCTTGTAAAATGATAAAATATACATATAAAACAATCGTACATATAAAACAATCGTTTCTCTCTATTAACACACTATTTTATCTGCCTACCTCTTTGGGGATTACAGGTGTGACATTTAGTTTGTTACTTATATAGATATTTTATATGTCCACACATGAAACTAAATCTTGTGCTTGTAACACAAATATGAATTCCGGGTGAAATTTGAACCCACAGGCACCTGTGCAACAGTCAGGTTCACTAACTACTGCCTAACTCAAACTCACCATCAATCAAATAAATAACTTTATTTAAATAACTTAAATGCCTTTTTCAGAGTAGCCTTCTTCCCTCTACAAATGGGTGATCATGTTTTCATCGGTGAAAACACAGTTGTAAATGCTGCTGTCGTGGGCTCATATGTTTATATTGGAAAAAATGTTGTTATAGTAAGTATATTTGCCAATAAGAAATGTGACATGAAATGTGAGTGTGACAATTATGCAGGTATTTTTTAAATGTTGAAATATACCATAGACCCTAATAGTTAGTGACAAATTTTAATAAATCAATATGCTTTGGAATTACAGGTGTTCAATAAAAATCTTAATACCTTGTTATTAAATCAATATAGGACTTATGCTGTTACATCTTGAGGTGCATAATATCTGTTTAATATCCAGTCTGTCTACAGCATAGATCTATGCTTGTCATTGTGTTGGTAGATATAAAACTATATGGTTGGACGGTTTCTGCAACATCCAGACGAAACACTGGATCAATGCTGAAACTTTGATCTAGTGTTTCTAACATAGTAATTACGTTTGTATGGAAATGTTTAATTATTAAGTTTTAGGATGACAATATATATTGTTATCATCATTTGTACTAAATGCAGCACATGTTTACCTTTAAAGATTTTAAATATAAAGATATTGCCTTGTCTTGTTTTTGTTCTCTGAAGATCTTCTGAAGACTTTTTAAATTTAATGAGGATTAACAACATGAAATATTGGCAAATACAAATATATTGTTTTATGATATTGCAGGGTAGAAGGTGTGTTCTCAAAGACTGCTGTATGATTGAAGACAATTCTGTATTACCAGCCGAAACTGTTGTACCTTCATTTGCAAAATATTCTGGAAGTCCTGCACGACTCATCACAACATTACCAGAAGCAATGCCCGATCTTATGACAGAGTTCACCAAGAATTATTATCAGCATTTTTTGCCTATAACTGTGCAGTAAATAGTAAATAGCTTATTAATTTACACATGATAAACATATATTAATTTATTATAGCATATGTTGCATTCATAATATCAAATCCACTATATTATTTGTATTGTCATCCCTTTGGCCCGGTGGGATGATAATCTGCTAAAGTCTGCAAGCAGGTGCTGGATGCGGCAAGCCTGAAAACAGGGCGCGATGGCGCTAGTTGAGGGAGGCCTATGTCCGACAGTGGACTGAAATAAGCAGAAGATGATGATGCTGATGTTGCATTCTTTAACCATATATTATTATTCTACAAATGTACATTGTACTTGTATAGTTTGTAATATTTTTTGCATAATTACAAGTACTATTTAGCTTTTATGTAATAAAATTACCTAATAAAACTATTGTGCTTGTTTTGATTTTATAAACCTGTTTTTAATACATAAATAAGTGCACCATCTGGCCAATTTGTCAAAACAATGAGAAAATGTGTATAGCTTTGCGATATTGAGTATAAACATGTGAACACGTTCTGCTATACAAATATATTTGAGTTTCCGTTTTCATCACATTTTATTACAGTCCAAACTATTTACGCCATTAGATTTATTATAATAATCTGATCAGTCATAAAAATTAACAAAATTAAATCTTCGTGGCTGTATGTTCAAAAATTATTTAAAAGAATCCTTCAGTGTGATGCTCAGAAGAAAAAAACGAACGTCAATATGATGCTATGTGTCATGTCTTCATGTCATATCATTTCATTCATGTAGAAAGCTTGGAGTTTGGTGATGCTTCCGTGTATTCGACGTGGGTTTTTTTCAATTAATTTAACCAAAACTAGCGACAGAACATCGCTTTTAACATAAGACACCGGTCACAAAGATATCCCCAACATGGCGGGGAATAATAAGAGTGTGTTTGAAATTCAGATGGAGTTTCATTATTCCGACCTATGTATACCAACAAATCACCTCTTGACTGGTAGGTTTATATATTTTTATTGAAAGTTGTATCGTAGTACTTCAAATTCCATATAGATAAGAGGTTTTTCCAATAGTTCCGTATTGTCGTATAGTTATAGAAAATAGCTTGTATTTACAAATCCTTATGAAAAACCGCTTCGTGGCTAAATTGACCTTTCGCTGAGTAGGAGTTACCGTAATATCGTGGCACAAATATTAAACGTGTCTTTTAAAAGGGACTTAAGTGTTAAAATATTTTAGGCTTAGAATTGTTAAATTATATTTGTGTTTTATAATTTACAAATATTACTGTACATTTTCTGTTGCACAGAATTTTTCAAAAAAAATAAATTTTTGTATGTGTTGTTTGAAAATAATTAAAATGCACTAGAACATAATTAATTTACTTAAAAAAATATTATTTTATTATTATCATCAGTCTGTATAGATCCATATCATTTTCAAATTTCATATTTATTGTACCTACTGGACATTTTATGGTAGCTATTTACACCTATTTATTTTTCGGACATTTAAAATAACATACAACAGGTGATTTGAAAATATGTAATTCTGAAACTAGTACATACAAATAGTACTAGACAGTATCTTTAGCCTGAGACTGCACAGTCTCACTTTCTTCTTTCATTCAAAATTGACAGCTATGGTTTCTCAAAGTTGCTATTTGTATAATTTTCAAGCTATAGGCCAATTTTGGATTGGATGAATCCCATCTTGAAAAGCATCAGCTATGAGACTCAAAAGGCCATTTGCAAAGGTCAATATGGTCCAAAAGGTCTGGACAGCCTTCATGTGCAAAATAACATTTGGTGGCCACAACCATCAGCTATGAGGATACAATCGAGTAGAGGCCAGTTTTTATTTATCATCATCAGCCTATCTCAGTCCACTGTTAGACATAGGCTTCCCCAATGAGAGCCATCGCGACCTATACAGTTTTTATTTATATCTTTCCTCTTTTAGAATACCATGCCGAATACCATTCCCACACCCACACATACACAGTACCAGATCAGAATGCAGAGTATGAGGCCCGGAGAAGTGTTCTAGTCGATGGAGGAGATAGATTTGGAGTGACGTCAGTTGTTTTCGACAAATTTGAAGAGCTTATGTGGATGGGGAATCAGGGTGTAAGTTAGATTCTCACTATTAACTATTCTAAATTTGAAAATTTGCATTATTGTTATATGAAAAAGTCCCAAATGTTGCAGTGTGATAGATTTTATATATTACAGTCATATGTTTGCATGCTTGAGTTGTCGCAATGAAAGTGATTTGTACATACATTTATTACTAATAAAACCTATTGCATCCATTAAGTAATAGTAATTTTTATCAGTCAATTTCATTTGATGATGAAGACAAAACCCACAACAGTAATTGATTGGATGGTATTAACATTTGGGAAGCAGGGTACTATTTTAATTTGGAGACTCCTTATAAACAATTTTTATCTAAATCAATTGCTTATGTGATGAGAATGAATGAAATTAAATATCCCTATTATTAAATGTTATATAAACTGAAATTAAAGTCAAAATATATTTATTATGGACAATAGGGTACATTATATATGGTACATTATAGATGCCAAAATAGTATTTTTGATTTGGTAAAGCCCTGTCTCAAGTTGGTATTAAATATTAAAGTTACAAATAAATGTATGTATTTATGATTTTCTATAAGATTTATGATTTTCTATTTTTAGTGGGAACTCTGAGTCTAAAACTGTGCCCTACAGATGGCAATAGGTTCGCCATCTATTCATGGTGGGACCTGAAACATAGGAATTTACTACACTCCTTTACCTACTCCTTTGGGGATTATAGGCGTGATGTTACGTCAATGCAAATGTTTTATTTATGATAATGAAAGGAATGTGCAAGTGTGTTTTTCTAATCAAAAAACTTTTCAGGGTCATGTAACATCCTACTATGGCCCAAACATGCAGAAGTACACATCATTCCAAGTACATGAATCGGATGAAGTGAGAGACATCATAACTGTGGAGCAGGGGATCTATGTCTTGACGAAATCCACACTGCGCCATCAGATACGTAGGGGCATTCCTAAGCACACTTACAAGTAATGTTTTTTATCCATAATTTTATAATTAATCAGTAATATTTTAAGTTTCTTACTTAGCACAAAGATTGATTGGCTGTATATGCTATTACCATTATGTCCATCCTTTAATGCCAGGAATTTTTTGTGGCGTAATAAATGATAAATTAATTAATAGTACTCCCAGTGTGTTTATTAATTTCCAAGAAATTTTTGTTTTTTGTTTATGGTTGGTTATTTTTGACCTTAAATATTGTGTGTACTTTACACCTTATACCCAACATGATGATATATCTTTACATATAATTAATCAATTGTTGTATCGAATATGAATGGTGTAAACTGTGTTATCGATTAATCGGTGGTTTCCTCTTTTCTTTTAACTCTCTCATACTAATTATTACTAACCATTTTTCCATCCCACAGATCTGCCAACATGACTGACATGCAATGCCTGTTCGAAGTGAACAAGACCAGATTATTAATGGGTGGGCATCAAGATAAGCTATTGGATTTAGATTTGACCAAAATGAAGGAAACTGTTATTGTGAGTATACTTAATCATTTCATTCATATGTATGGTGAAAAAATACTAAGTAATGAATCACTATTTTAGTACTAAATTTTAAATCTGTGTTTCTTCGCATTCCTTTAAACGTGCAAAAATTACTCGTAAAGTATTAAACATGTAACCTGTAAAGATATAATCGGTGCCCGACAGGTATTCCGTGGTGAGACGTAAACGGAACTGGTGGTGGTGGTATAGCACATGAAGCCTATTTATTGACTTCCATCCTAATCAGAAATCAGAATCCGACAGAAAACGCTCATTAAATCATTAGGAATGTATCGCCTATCATGTTCAGAAATCATGAATTGTTTGACTGCCTCGTTGGCCGAGCGGTTGCAAGCGCGACTGCCGATCGGGAGATATTTTCTAAT
>DWMF01001041.1:0-12413 GCA_018244815.1 Parelbella polyzona | reverse complement strand
TTATGACCATGTTGTCCTGTGCAGCAATACTGAAGAAACATCTGCATACCTCAGAGTTTTCCAGAATGTTCTCTATGGCGTAGAAATTATGCCATGCAACTTCCCATTCGAAGTAGATAGCTATCCCCAGTGTAACGATAAAGAGGTTCATGATGATGTCACGCTAAGACCTTTACGGGGTAGGTAGAGAACACTGAGTGCTGAGTCCGATCGTTGCTCACCTGACGTGCTTCTGTATTATTTATTTAGTATTAATAATTATATCGTTTGCGCAAAAAAATAATGTTTAGTTAAAAAATTTATAGTTTGGTTGTTTGGTTACTAAAACATAAATAATTCGACTCACAGTAGCCAAACGAGTTAATACCTTGCGCAGTGCCCGCAACGGCAAATTAACTTCCAAATTGGGTTTTATAATAAAACGTACGTTACGTATTCGGCAGCGTGGTTTATTTTATAACTGGCGCGAATATAAAAATACAATGACATTTTGAACAGATAATAAATATCTAGCTTGCGGTATTTTTTTAACATCGCGTACTCGGATTGACAAAATAGATGCTACGAAATTTTAAAAAAGTTTAATTAATAATATCGCCATTATATTCACCGTCAGCAATTTTTTCTCAGAATAAGAAGTGTTACAACCATAGTTTACTATGATGATGAATTGCGGGTTGGTTGACTTCACAGGCATTTGAGGACATTATGGAGTACTGTAAGATCTCCTCGCGATGTTTTGTTTTTCCGTAGGCAAAAATGATAAGTATTTAAAATTAAATCGCACATGCGAATGTACATATATAATTTGTTAATATTTTGTAGATACTATGTTTAAATATGTTCATTTATATATATATATCTATATTGAAATTCAGATCTAACCTACGTAAGTATATTACATGGATTTCTCCCTTATCGATTAATATCACTGAACATTTATAATGCTGTGGCAAATCATGAAATTATCATTTACCATGGACCGGTTTGTTTAGAGCATTTCAAGGATTTTTTTTCTAAAATGAATATAAATTACACAATAAATTATTATAAGCAGCGACAAGACTTATTTTGCTCTTTTATCAGTTATTTCGAAATTGAGGGTACGTTTAGCTGTCAAAGAAAAGCAGAAAACTGTGTTTTTTTGTCTAAAATTCCAACAAACTTCCATATCCAACTTACATATAGATACTACTAAAGGAATAGGTTATATTTAATTACGTTATATACAAGTGCGCCAAGAAGTTCTAAATTCGTTTAATACCCAAGAACCCAGTCCAGAGCAAATATCGTCCTTCAAACAGTTCCCCTTTAAATTAACAAACTTCGTTCCCTTTCAATATTTTGCATATTGAGACAAATGAGCTATAAATTTCTGGAACATTCCAACACAAACATTCGCTCAATTAGAAGCTTAAACAGTTCTAGAAATGTCAACATTTCGTATGTATATAAACTTGACGAGTTCGCAGCGACTCAAGATTGAAGCCAAATTATAACGTACGAATGTGCCGGCCAAATGTCTTTTGCTATTAAAAGTTTGTCGCCAAACGAATGTACACCTTAAAGCCTCGATTGAAGGAATGACGTTGGAATCGCGAAAATCCCGTTTCGACGTCGAAATATAGGGCGGCAAATTTATATTTGCGGCTACAAAACGTTGTTAAGATTATTTGTAACTTTACTGCGTGGCGTTAAGGTATAGTGTTTGAGTATGTGTAGATATTAGGTGAATGTGAATGGAAATGTCGAAATTTGAAGGTTTATTAGAGCTCACTAAATAATGTATGCAGCCTCGCCGCAACACAAACGCCTTTGATTTGTCCTTCGACGTCGAAACGAACAGCAAATGCTTGGAGTCGACGTTACATATAACAACACAGCATAATTATACGTCATAGTACTAATAGTTAGTTGTTATCAACTAAATATTAGGTATATAATAACGGTGTCTAATACAAAGCCCTTGTATACGTAAAGACCGGTGTATAAGATAAAACGTTTATATAAGACACCAGTCTACCCAGTATACCTGTGTATAAGATAACAGTCGTGTTTAAGAAAATACGGGTGTGTAAGAAAAGACCCGTGCCTAACAGTTAAACGATAAAACGTATGATAATGATGATGAAATTATAATATGAAGAGTCGGTTTAGGTAAAGCGTGTTTTATTTAAATTTTTGTACCTATTTATAGAACGATACCATATATAAAAATGATCCCATCAGGATGTTTAACTCATGATTTCATTAAAGGCTTGTACAAAGAGACAATGAAAAAGATGATTTAAAATAAAATAGTGTAATAGCAACACGTCAGGACTGTAAAAATAGATGTGTTTGATATTCGGTGTACTCTGCCTAGTCCATATGGGTCTTGGCGTGACGATGTAAAATAACGAAATAAAACAACTAAGCACGTAAAATTTAAAAATGTAACAGTCTCACCCCTTTCCAATTGTGGGACATATAACGTAACGTGGGGTACTACACACCTTTGCCAGCCCCTTCGGGTAATATAGGCGTGATATTATACGACGTTGAACTATAAAATGTAATTAAAACGATGTCTAATTAAATTCAGGGTAGCTTTAAATAATTTAATCTCATAAACTATCAACAGCGCTTTGTTTGGAGTTTCCAGAAGCGCCATCTGCGTGTCCTCATTACGTGAATTATGGATGACTCGCGCCACGACTCGTAACGACATACAGATTGGGGCGTGCAATAAATGTGTGTGATGCCTCCGAGGCGATAATTTTTAACATATTTCTATCGGGTTATGGTTTAATAGCACGCCTGTTGTCCTCGAGGAGGTGGGCAGAGTGAGGTACACTCCTAAGTTTCACTAGTTTGTCTCACCATGGAATAGAGGGTGATTTTATAAATATTTGTGATAACTTTTATTTTTATACCATCACGCTATTTCTCTTCTGAGATATACAGAGAAAAGTGCGTCCCTAATATCTCTAATGTAACAAACCTGCTGTATCCCTTCACCATTTAACTTTTTTTTTCTAACTACGAGTATATAAATCTATATTTGCATACTTAGATTGGACTCATGAGTAATTGCTAATCAAAAACTAATATGCCGAAGTTACAGAATGTTCAAATAGTAATTTTCTCAACCAAACTCATCTGTGTACAGAAAATAAGCAGTACATGGCTGCACTAATATAATTTTTATTCAATTTATAAAATCGACTCTTATCTGTATGCGTACATTGTGGGTTTCTGAGTAGAATTAGGTACACCAAAACTTTAAGCCGGTTAAAGAATATTATATATACCAGCGAAGTCTCTAGACACTTGCAAGTTGCGGTCACAGGGCAAAACTCGTAACGACATGCATATTGTGTCGGGCGATGACCACGAAGACACGGTAGCGGGGCAAATTGTAAAGGAAGGTTGCAGCTTTCAAATTTCAAAGTGGCGTTGAATTCTAGAAGCCATTTTTGAATTTACAAAGATGTATGAAATTTTTAAATTGAGGATAAAACGTAACATCACTCCTGTAATCCCTGAAGGGATAGGCAGAGGGGTGTATTACACTCCGACGATTCACCAGTCACGTTTAAGTCCCATAGAATTGGTGGTGAGCCTATTGCCATACACTGGACACGATACTAGACTCCGAGTCACTACCAGATTTCTAAATTAGAAAAATTCAAAAGCACTCGAGCCGGGATTTGAACCCGATCGGCAGTCGCGCTCGCAACCGCTCGACCAACGAGGCAGTCTAAATTAAGGATCACTTGCTATAATTAAGGGAAACACAGGGAGGAAACCAACTACTATAAGGTCTTTATAATGTTTCTTAAGTCGTATGAAAACTGCGAACCCATATTTAACCAAATTATTACGCAGCTTATGATAATATTTGGATACCTACTTGCATAAACCATGTTTATATTTTTTATCTACAGGGAAATAGATACTTGGTACTCCTTACTCTCTGCGTACCCCGTAAATAACTTGGCGTGAAGATGTGTATGATGTACCATTTTTACTTCTAGCTTAGATATATTTTATATCGGCAGTGGTACAATAAAATAGCAGACAGTTATCTTAAGAAACGTAAGCAAAAGTGAGTAGAATTTTAAAATTAGTTTCATCACATGTAATAACGGCTGGAGTTGCTGGTGGCGCCATCTGCGCGTCCTCATTACGTACATTATGGATGAGTCGAGCCACGACTCGTAACGACATGCAGATTAGGCCGGTGTGAAGCGGTAGTTCGCGCTGTGTGAATATGTGGAGTCGGTAATTTAGATATTAATAACAATCAAATGTAATACAATTATGAATAACACAGAAGAATGTACCTGTTTGTGGAGTTGAGACAGTGGAGTGGATTGTGACAGTATTGTTGCTAGAGTGGTTGGCAAGCTGTGGTTACAAGCGTTGGTTGTCTGGTCTGGTCTGGGCAACGATTGGTGATCAAGGGTTCCTGGGTGCGATCCCCGAGTCAGGTAAAGTATTACTAGGTATTTCCAGATTAAAATTTCCTAACGATTTACCAGTTAAGTTATGCGTCTCACCATGGAATAGGGGGTGAGTCTATTGCCATACACTGGAACTAAATCCAGACTCCGCGTGCCGCTACTGGGAATTAGAAGTTAGAAAAAAAATTGTAGTAATAAAACAAGGTAGGTTTTATTGGAACAAATATTAAAATTAGTTTTTCAAACCTTATATTTTATTTACTTTAACCTTTTTGTGTCGCATAATTGAAATATCCCCTTGGCATATCCAAGCTTAGTAAATTTTAATTAGCCAGGAGCGGGGACGTGTTTCCACGGTGTCTCCACATTAATGTATTCCACCTGCGATCCCCGACACGGTGCGACTTTGAACATACATTTTACAATTCATCATACAGAACGCCGTATCAACGAAGTCGAAAATTGAGTTACGCTCATGAAAAAGTCATAATAACTTTCTCACTCCGAAAATTTGTACAACGGAAAAATTGCAATGAGCTGGTAAATAATGACAAAAGTTAGAAGCGCTTGTAAGCAACAAAACAATCGTTTGAATTTATCACGGTCTTGTTCATTTCTGTCTTTCAGTGCTGCCAGTATATCGTGTTTTTACATCGCGTGGAGCTAGCCTGTTCTTTAACGTTTTGTTAGTTTTTTACTACGCTCTCGTAACATTCAACGTTTTCTGTCATCCTGGTAGCTGTGCAACTTTTGTGTAATGTCTGGAATATTTTTATCACTTTTTCCTGGACACCGTATTCTTTACCCAACGGGCTGAAGTCCAGGTTTCTTTAATAAGAAACAGTAGAATATAATGGGCTACCTGAGATAAGCGGGTTTTTTTAAGCCACTTTATTGGAAAACGTATTGTTATTTCAAATAATTATATGCTAACTTAAGTGTAAGATTGTACCTACTATATTTTGTGTTATAGTCTGCTTTGCTTATAAAGAGGGAGAGTATAACTTACAATTTTAATCAAATATGAAGTAAGTGATGTATGTAAAAATATCACGTCAAGTCAAGTCATCACTGTAAATTGTTGGCAATCGATACTCTCTGTCTACGCTCAAAAAGACTATAACGACTATAACGATATTGAAGAAAATCTTCTGTAAACAAAACACGCGAGAGTTCTAATATCAGCCTTAGATTATTCTACTGAAACTGCTGTTCACAAAGACCAATTTAAATATGTACTGTGCCGATACTAAACTTACTAAGCCACCCGAACAACAAACAAGCTGGCACCCCTGTAGGGCTGCTCATCAAACAATTTTTAGTTTAGCCCCTGAAATCTCATCTGAAGCTTGTAATGAGGTAGTTGTCTAATTTAGCAAACCTTGTTAATTATCTAAATAGCGAATTTCTGAGTATTCCAGCCAGCAGTAGACTCAGCTTTGAGTAAAGGGAATCTTGAATGAGTTAGACAAACAGGGTTGGCGGTTACAAATTTAAATTGGCGACGTCTCTAGCTGATGTTGTTGAAGCAGATATTTATGTTAATTTAATGGTGAAGGGACCCTAAAACCGTAAAAAGTAAATTGTATTATCATTCTAAAGAATTATATACATAATGATAATTAAAAATATATAATACATATAGTATGCATGTTTATCAGCTGGTTAACGAACATACGAAAGACTTTGTCTAACTTGGGATCAGAAAGCCGAATAAAAACCACTACAATATCATCATTATCGATCCCTGTTTAGTTCCAGGTTTTCACATCGATCTTATCTATGAATGAAAAGGTCATAGTCTGTGACGCTGGCAACTTGCAGATTAGCAAACTGCGCACCCGGCATATCCGTGTCCTACAGTTGAACATTATAAAAGTCAATGATCGTCGTAAAGTTTTTAGTGTGTACCAATATGTGTATTGGAATCAATTAGGATTTTACTTGCTCCTTTATTCAATTTCCATACACAAAAATCATCAATTTTCTTAACTTAACAATTTTAAACTCTCAACCCTATCGCACGACTGGAAGAAGATTACTGATTCTGATTGTAGTCTCAATAGGATTAAGGCTCAAATTGGATTGCAGACCAACATGCTTACGAGCTATCCATCTTTAGTGAAACATGACGGGTTGAGAAAGGTCGTATGTCTGTTTGAGTCGTGTTCGGAGAGACTTAAGTCGACATACTGTTACCATGTTTCGTTTGCTATAGAAGTTAGTTCTTGAAGAATATAATGCAATACTGTCTCTGTTTCGATAAACATTTGATTTAGTTACTGGTTAGTTTCTTGTATTTTAGCGCCTTTAAGCCTCTTATAATTCTTTTTATAAAACTCTATGGAAAAATAGGATGAAAGGTAAATTACAAATCGTAAAGACAAAGACAAAATTGGTGTTGAACATTAATGATTTATTTCTATTACAATAACATCCTTCGGACAGTTTCAACGCGGCTATCTGATATCAAATTAAACAAAACCTGTGCCACAATTACTAGAGAGCTGAAAAACATACAAATATATTTGTATGTCTTTTGATGTATTTGTATTGTACTTTTACACTTACACTTAGAACAAACATCGCGTTAATCACGCAAATATTTGCCCGAAACCGGAATCAAACCCCCTAACCTCCGACTGAGTAGTTCAGTAGCAAAACACTAGATCAACAGAACACGACACCACGTCAGGAATGCGAGCGCTTTCAAATAACAGCTAAACAATGACTCTTTCAAAAAGTACTAAGACTAACATTTTCAATCTCCGAGACAAAGAAGAAATCAACATCAAATTAAGCCGCTTGCCTGATGTTTCCTTTTACGATTGTGAGGCAAATGCCTTAATAATTGACGGCGCAAAGTGTCTTAAGGAAGATTTATACTTGCCGAATATGAGATCGTTTTTTTCTTCTGGTTTTTTTGTGCATGTTTAAAAAGAGTGATGAATGTAAATGGAGCACGTCAGGCCTATCTTTGGCACTCGGCGCTTTCTGCCCACCCGGCAAGTAAACTGGCTCGATGTTAATATTAACAATAATATTAATTTGTTCGAATTATTCATTTCCTTATTCTATTAATTTGAATCATCAACATCTTTATCATTCTTCTCACCATCACCATGTAAAATTACATTTTCTATTGCAATCATAACCTAATCTAAAATCACAAAGGATTAAAATATGGCTTCCTAATGCTCTGAGAGTACATGCACTGCAGTTGATATTTTACCATTCTGATTTCAAACATAGCTGTGTAAAACGGTTATTTTTCAATTTTATTCGTTGTTATTTAAGTTATTAACTTTTTCTAACATTTGTTTATTTGGGGTCCTCCATAAAATTCTCAAAGATGTGTGACAGCTGCCAACTCGCACTTGGTCAGCGTAGTCGACTATGGCCTTAACCCTTCATTTTTAGAGGTAACTCGTATCCAAAAGTTCAACTATAAAAGGGTTGATACTAATGGTGTATGCTTTTTGTTATTATGAATTGAAATAAAACAAGTAATAATTTATACAGATTCAGCAATATTTGCATTTATTATTTTATTGTACACCGTTAAATAACGGATCGATCTAAGACCTCCTACGCGACTTACGAGATGTGGTAAGGCAGGGAATTACCATCTCTCATCTATTTTACAAGACGTTTGTATAAGTGAATAAATAAGAAAATCCGACTGATGTTGCCCTTGTACAGATTACTTGTTGGAAAATCTAATTTTTTTATACATTCACGTTTTATAAATCCTAAGATTGGGTAGCACTGGATGCAGTTAGCGTTTCGGTGATCGGAAGTGGTAGGATTTCATGAGAGTTTGCGTACTTCCGTGTATTTGAATATTGACATTACATTATATTACATTACATTCACGTCCAATCTGTACTCGTTACTTCCTCCTTATAGGTAGTTACGAAGGTCATACGTGCCAGACAGTGTGATATAAACATTGACGTTTTAGTTTCTATTAAATTTTTAGTTTTGATCAACACAGGGCTTTTAACGTCATTTTGTTTAATATAACAAATATCGTTACGTTCATTGCTGTTTTACGGCAGTTTTATATAAGTAATAAAAATTGGATTTTTGTTAAAGAATAACGAATGTTTGATCGAGATAAGCTGTCAGAGACAACTAAAATTTAAATTTGTCGTGAAGGCCTAAAGGAAATTCAAATTTGGAACGTGAAGGCAGGAGGATTTTGATGCTTGGAAGCAACAATGCACCAACTAGTTGTAACTACGAATACAGTTTGAGAACACTGAGCTCAGTGAGTATGAATGACTTAACGTCAAACTTAAGCCTTGTGCAATTTCTACGTATGTATACATACATATATCTTTATGAGAATAATTTTCCACTACATGTATATGTCTGTCTACCCGTATATGTCTGAACCGATAAATAATAGGTTTATAATTTTTCTATGCACATGAATGATTTTGTCTCACTTCTGACGAGACCTCTTTTTATATACAAAATTCTTCACATATAAATACATAATTATCTTTCATACCGGTCCATATTTTTACAAAATATAAAAATCATGAATAATTGACGTTGTATTGAATAATAAAAATTAAAAAAAAAACAAGGTAACGTTGGAAAATATGTCATCGAATGATATCCTTCCGTCGATCAACAACAAATAAACATCTTTAAACGATTCGCAAAAGTTAAGAAGAGGCAAAAAAAGCTTCAGAGGTTTTTCGAGTTGCGAACAGAAATATTAAAGAACTGCTGTAAATATTTTCGTCGGCACAATAATAAAAATGTTTCAGAAGAGGGGTGTTAAAAAGCTCGCACGTGTTGTTAAATTTAATTAGAAAGAAGCATCGCAGCTTTGCTGGCGACGACCGAGCGTCGCGTCGATGAGGTTGTTAAGCAAACTTTTGTTTAGCATTATTCTGTGTGATTACATAGTAATGAGGACTTTTGGGACTATTTCTGTTATATTTTCTTAGTAACAAAGAAGTGGAGACGATTTTCACACTGTCGACTTGCTAGCGTTAATTTTGTGCAAATATATTCTGATATTAAATTGTAATGAAATGAGAACAACTTGTTTTCTGGTCGATTATTGTGGGAAAATTTTAAACAATTACCAAGATAATTTTCGCACTTTTGACTTACGGGTAGCAATTTTTTTTATTTAAAAATATCTGGTCACAAATTCTAGTGAAGAAAAATAATTATTCCTCGATCATTACATGATTAAATTTTAAATAAAATTTTCAATATCATATTGAGACTATTTTGGTCAGTTTTGTTAAGTAAGCAGGTACACTTGGTTGTGTCCGCTTGTATGCACATCAAGGTGACTGAAATTCTGTTAATAGAGCCTACATGCATATTCGTTGTATTTCTTGGTAACTACCAACTTAGCTAGTAAATTAGTTAACAATAACAGACTTTCTTAACGGTAGAAATAGGGGTAGGGGTAGAGCTCTATTGATATCTAGATGGAGTCTCCTCCATTCAGATTTTTAAATTGGGATAGTGAAGATTAAAAAGAGCCTGTGTTCTACTTCTTTCCGTTCTTCTGATAAACTCATTCTGAGAGGGGGGAACCCGTAGCTAACAGTGGAATGATAAAACGGTTTAAGATGATGATTAGGACGGTAATGATTATAATGATATTCGTTTCCTAAATATTCCTCTTACGTAATTCAACTTTATGCTATATAAATGGAAAATCTAACACCAAATAAAAAACGAAGAATTTTTAACAAATCCTACTAAAAAACAAAAGATCTTCAAACAATACTTTAAATATAAAAATAAATCTATAAGAGGCATTTCTTTTAAAAAGTTTTTATAGAAATAAAACTTTTATAAAGGTTTTATAAGTTTCTATGAGATTCTTTTTAAAAGAAATTTTACAAACAAGAAAACATTTTTAATTTTAATTTCGTTTGTATCTTAACTTAAGGGTTATATAGGGTGAACAGAATGCTTAATTAAATAATAGGAATAATATTATATGTACATATATAATATAAAACGTTGTCGTCTGTCATTGCGTATTTCTAGTTACCAATAATGTTCAGTGAGCAGCATACGAACTAGCAATGGGCTTAGTGGGGCTGATGATGATGATGATGATAAATTATATAAATCAGTATTAGAAAAGTAGGTACGATTAAATGAATTTGAATTTGGAACATGAATTTATAACTGACTGGAAACATTTTCTTTTGTGTTTAAAATTAGAACATAACATAAATCGGTACATAGAACTCGAAGTAGTGTCGTTAAATTTAATAACGGTCACCGACCACAGTATTACTGGTGATTAGCGATGGTTTGCGGTTATGTAATGGCTAGATGTGGGGGACTGTTCCCAATTGCGTCTGCTGATGAGATATTTATTTATTTATACACTTTATTGTGAAACTTTTATAATAAAGCTATGGCAAAGGGCTAACTCAATGCCTAATGACATTTTCTGCTATTCAACCACGGGTAGACGACGAAATTACCTAGTCAGTACTTACTAAGTATATGAATTGTTACTATACTAAGTATTCTAGTATACTAAGTATTAAGAAATAAAGTATTTAGAACTAAGTATTTAAAGTTAGATTCAATAACGGAAAAAGGGTAGTGGAAGTAAATTACGAAAGATATTAAGCACTAGGTTGTCGCTCAAGGTATTTAGTTGATTCCGCGCTCCATCCAGCAATATGCATTTCAAGGTTGCATAAGCAACGTTTATATTGAACACCCATTTTAATCCCTCTCATCACCCTCACCCATTCTCTTCCCTTCGATAAATAAATATTAAGGCAAGTAATTAATTATTTTTCCACCAAAATACCGTTTCCTTACTTCTCCAAATTCAATCGTAGCGAGATGTTTATGGTGAAACAAAAAGAAATCCTATAAACGTCCGAAGTAAAAATAAATATGCGTTGGGAGGGATTATTAAAGTGACCCGAGTGGGTTTTTAAATTTAATTAGGGTTCGTAATCACCGACGGGGTGGTGATTACTAAGTGGCAATGAGATGATTCCCGCCATTCTATCCCGGATGGCATCGTAGCGGGAACACATGATTTATTCATAAAAAACAGGAAAGAATACTTTAGTGTCTTTTTATACAAAATTTTTTGTACGCGTGCGTATTGTTGCGCCTTTTCGGTATGGTTGGATCAATTTTGATGTAATTATTGCGTGATTGATTGGGTTCTTGAGCGGATTACATAGATAACTGGCATCGGCAGGTAGCTCTGCAATGACGATAATTTTCTTTGAGTTTTTAAAAATTTTACGCATATTAAAACACACCGTCAAAAAATCACAAAATTTTTATTTAAAATTTCAAATAATGTATTAAAAACCGACATAAATACCAAGACCTACGTCCTAGAGCAAGTTTGAGCAAAACCACAAGCGTATAAACAGTCTCTCGCTCTTATTAAAAACAAAACCACAAAAGGAACATGTAGAGATGTGAAGTTGTAGAGAATATAAACAACGTATTTTCTCATATCCGCCAGCGTGCAACGTTCCAGCGTAACGGTTATTTCATATATCAAATAGACAGACCTCGCTACATGCATTAAATAAAGGTAGAGAAAGAAAAAAATGGTTCATCACGGCACAAACTAACTGCGTTGCAAAGGGCCCTTCACAATACACTTTCAAATATTATCTATTAAAAATTCTGAAAGTGTTTTGTTATGTGTTATAGGTAAGCGTGTAATAGGTAAAATTACTAAGTGGTCTGACGACCTGAAGCGGATAACGGGATACAGCGGGGATCGGAAAGCTCAGGGTCGGGATGAGTACTGTCCGTCGAGAGGATACTTGAGTACTTCTCCAGACTGGTAGTTGGATGGAATATTGTTTCGGTAAGTTTTATAGAAATGTATTTAATGAAACTGTACTATTAACATTTTGTAATTACATCTGAGGGATCACTTACTCCATATTCTCACTATTACTCGAGCTGGACTGG
>DWMF01001040.1:0-12417 GCA_018244815.1 Parelbella polyzona | reverse complement strand
TTGGCCAGCGTGGCAGACTATGGCCTTGACCCTCTCAATATGAGAGGAGACCCATATTCCAACAGTGGAATGACAAACGGGTCGATTATTATTATTATTATTTAATGTGAATATTCATTTTTGATCAAATTTGGAGCCAATTGCCATTTAGTCAAAACTGATAAAAATGTCATAAAAGTTCTAATGAAGATGTTATTGTTAAGCTTTACGGCTAGAATTTAAATAAATAAATAATACCTAATAATAAAGTGAAGACTGATAATGAGATTGAGGTTAAGTTAATTTTTCTTGCATCAAAAAGCATAAGAAATGAATGGGTTTCGATTTTATTAACCTACTATTTCTTTTTACATTGTTTTTATTTTTATATTCATATTTGCAAAACATTTGCAGAAATTTTGTGAATACAAATGGGAATATGCAAAAATATGCGTTTGTCTGCGAATGTGAATGCAAATATTCGTTACATCACTAGTATGAATGAATATATTCAATACTAGAGAATAGGTGGGTGACATTACCATTTGTGTTTGAGAACAGGTGGTTCCCGGTATAAATTTTTTCGTGATTTTTATAAAGCGTTTTACACAATTTATTATTTTTTGCAAATTTAAAATAGACATTAAATTACAATTCAAATTCAATCAGCTGATTTATGACAGTTAATTGAATGCTCTGCAAATCATTAATGTTTGACTTATCAACATTATGCATTGACCAACAGCCTGTTCCTATATACATACACTTGTTTTTTTATTAGTAGCCAACATAAAGAATTAATTAAATAAATGTGTATATAATGTAGATTTCAATAACTCGAAATTCTCAAATGATTTAATTAACTTTGTCATTTACTACCAAGATATTGAACAGTATATTAGTAATCATCATTATATCTTTTATCACTGTTGCACACAGATCTCCGCTCAGAATGTGAGCGGTTAACCCCATAGACTGCCATGTTAGGCAAATTGTGACTGATATTACAGAAATAATATTTATATACTAATGCAAAAGATCAAGCTCAGTGGCATGCCTTTGGAGAGGCCTATGTCCAGAAGTGGGCGATGAAAGGCTAATAGTGTGTGTGTGTGTAGTGTGTAATGCAAAAGATTTAATATTTTAGACTTACAATATAAATTTAAATTTTTTTCACAACACTCACGATAATACCTAGTTTCTGCTATAACACACCTTTAGGTACATTAAAAATCATTGACTCTCAACTTTACATTTTTTAGGAATTTGCACAAATGAATAAATCCATACACAAATCAGAGCATTGACTGGTTATAAAGTAAAGCTCAACAACAGGTGTGGTTTTAAACAGACTAATAATTCTATTCAGATTATGAATTTATTCAGAATTTGGAATTAAATTATTCCTCTTAACCACCAATAACATTGTACTAGGATATTATTTTTTAAATATGTCACGTTTTTATAGAATACTAGTGAAAAACTAAGTTCCCTCTAACACAATAATAATTATACATCTAATTTTGCTTGTGTTAAAACAATGGTAAAAATCATAAACTACTGACAGAGCAATCATTTACTTATCAGACACAAAGAATGTTTCTGAAGATCGACAAGTGAATCATCAACATAAAACACTGGAATTCCTATTTACTATAGCTACACTAATGTATTTCAACCCTCCAATCCCCTGAATGTTATTTAACATTTTTTTTCTTTATGCATTACCACATTGCAGTTATAAAATTTGTTTGAATGTATGACTAAGAATTATTGAGTCATTTTTAACAATAATCTGCCTCCTAAAAAACCTAAAATAAAAAGGGCTTAGGGGAAAAATTTATAAAAAATACTATTGTTTAATAAAATATGTAGTAAATATGTGAATAATAAGTAAACAATATCATCATCCATACCTATATAATTAAAATATATGGCACCCATAATCTCACTACCAATTAGTGGGGTAATTATTATTATAACTTAAAAAAATATTAAAATAGGTTGCAATTGAATTATCATTGCATGGAAATATGTTGCATAGAGTTGTAATTAAATCTAGTTATATTAATGTGGTATTTTAAAGAATACCATTGTCATCATCAGCTTTTGTCCATCCCCTGCTGGACACCGGCATCGTTAATAACAAACTACTGAGCTCAATCCTCAGCTCTTTGTATCCTACCACGTTAATGAATATGCTCATAAAAAATGTATATTTACCTGTGGATACCAGTAACCCATTCCTTGCTGGTAAGGGTATGGATATTGTGTCTGAGCACCCATAGCTGCAGGCGCAGTTGGTGCACTATTCGTGGTCTGAAAGAATTGGACGAAATTGATAAACAAACTACAATACACACATTTATATTGCAATCTGGAATGATTCAACATTTCATAGTTCTACACCAGTATATACTGAAAAGGGAGAGATGGAATTGTAGGAAAATCATCATCATTATCATTGGCTGGTAACAGTCCACTGCTCGACACAGACCTATACAGGAATATAAGGCAATAAAAATTTACACTGCATTGCCACAAATACTATTATTTATAGCTCCCTAGAGCAAATGTTTGTGTTATTATTTGATTGAACATTTTTGTACTTATAGTTGGGCAACTAAATAAGATGTTTTCATATGCTCTATTGACTCTACATGATTTCCAGTGTGCCCATCAAGCTCACACATTCATGTTGATTGGGTTACCATGGTTATTGGTTTGGCAGGAGCAATTTTAATCAATGTTTTCACTATTCAGCCAGCTCACTAATCAATTTTGTTCCATGTTATTATTAAATTGGCTTTTTACAACCAGAAAGTTTTCTATCCACATATATGTAATGTGCTGTACTGGCAGTTGCTTGTCGTGTAGCATGTGTTGGAATGCAAAGTCCTAGCTCAAGGCAACCAATACTCAGCTGTGGAACATATTAAATCACATATATGAGATGTTGTCTAGTTTTGTACATTCTTGTTGGTGTCAGTTATAATCTGTAATATAAACATGGTCAATAAGTCACTTACCTGATTTTCACCACCTCCATTTTCTTTCCCCCAGAAACATTTGACTGTATGCCCGGTAATTTCAGTATTGTGTGTCGCTTCAATTGCATGGGCAGCAGCCTCTTTTGTAGTAAACCTAATGAATGCATAACCTTTATCCCTGAACACTCTAATGTCCTGTATCTGACCAAATTGTGAAAATGTGTTTTGCATCAATTCTTCAGTAATAACATTGCTTGTGAATCCTCCACAGTACACTGTGGTGTTTGTCGGTGAGCTCTGGTTGTATACCTCGTCGAATGTCGGCTGCTTGGCTCGCTTGCTACTCGGTGCCCCTTCGTTGGGCCTGTTGGTCGGCGGCTTACGTGTCGACCAATTGGTACGTATGGACCGCGAACCTAGCCACTGACCGTTCATGGCTTGTATGGCAGCTTCTGCGTCAGCCTTTTTAACAAATGAAACGAAAGCATAACCCTTAGATTTGAGCGTTTGTGGGTCCCGCACTATCCGACAGTTTGATATCTCGCCAAACGGAGCGAAGGCTTCGCGTAGTATGTGAGTTTCGATCTCTGGCGATAAATCCCCGACAAATATGTGATGATGGTTGCTAGTGTCCGTCTTCGGTTGATTCCCAGGACTCGTAGCCCAGTTAACCTTCATTTCCTTGTCGAGAAATACGCGCTTGTTCATGGCGGCCAGAGCCGTAGCCGCCGCCGTGTGACTTGTAAACTCAAGAAAGGCATATGGATCGTTGCCGGGTTCGCGAATTATTTTACAGCCTTTTACCTCGCCTATTTGTCCGAACAACGCGCATAGAAATTCTTCTGTCACACTCGCGTCTAAATTACCGACGTAGAGAGTTTTCGGGTGGCTTTCGTCTCCCATATTAGCTTATATCGTAATCTAGCAGTTACTTTATTACGACTAAGAACACTAATATTGAAAATACTCGCTAAACAACGTGTTATTTCATCACATAAAACATTAATGACGGATAAAAGAAAGAAAAATGTCGCAAACAGCGCCTAGAACTTCTCGAAAGACGTTGCTGTTGACTCGTGAAACGTTCACTTTTCGGAAACAAACGCATCTATAGACGAATTTCCGGTGGAATGTTTTTGAAATCTTGGCGGGAAGGAATTTTATAGTAAAAAAGAATTTACTGTACGTTTTCTATAATTCATGTATTTGTATATTTTTCATCTTCTATTTTCATGTCAGACTTTGCAGGGCTAAAAATATTTTTAATTTGTTTATAAAATACACAAACACCATAACCAAATAATAATGTTACACATAGACAAAGTCTAAACTTTTCCGGAAACGAGTGTCGTTTGAAAGTTTATGAATCATCATGGATGCTATTTCATTTACACATTCTTCTTTTGAGTTCTCACTTTCCATTGGTTAATATATTCTTATAGACAATATCGACCAATTAAATAATGTTTAGTCTTTTAATAAAACAAATATAAAACACATCTGCAACAATGTCGATAAATTACAACAAATCATTCATGTCGTACTTAATTCGATTTTTACACGATATAAATAAAATATGTGCTAGTCGTTACAATATATCAACTTTTTTTAAACGCTGTCCCTCTAATCTGTCATTCACGATTTTTAAAAAATGAAAATGATTATTGTTTCTATTTTATTATAAAATTTCAAAATTATTTAAAATAAAATATATGACTATCATCAAACTAATAAAAACGTGAAGTTAATTGCAATTAGTAATTTGGTACCTTAACTACGATATTTCTTTTTCCTCAGACTTTAAGCTTGTTGTTTCAGATATTTTATTTTGTCTGTGTTAGTATTTGATAACTAACGACAGCAGATAGTAGCATAGACAGGCTGAGTTGTCATATCACACGATGTATTAAGTTTTAAATTTCTTTTAAAAATCACTATTTTGAGACGTGTAATTTACACAAATTATGCGTCTAATATTTAAATCATTGTCTTACCTCTGATCTCTCTGTTATACTTCTGTTATAACTTGCTATCGTGTGAGGTTATAAACCGCTTTGCAGTACACGTATGCAGTGGTTCTGTTGTAAATACGTGATTTTTGTGAATTTGAGTTTGAAATGACGTGAAACGTGCACTCGAAAAGAAATTGATATACAATGCTACCGCTGACGCAGAAAGACACGCGGCTCCCCAGGGGCACGGCTACAGGAATCCGGGAGAAGTTTCAAAATTGGCTGAGATTAATTTATTCTGATAAAAATTCCAGGAATTTGTTCCTCTTCCTCATTTTAAACTTATCCTTTGCGTTTGTTGAATTGTTTTACGGCGTGTGGACGAATAGTTTAGGTAAGTAATTATTTACAATAAAACTAATTTTTAATATTGTACTAAAGTTTATGCTATCGACACCTCAGTAATTTCTATTGGCTCTGAACAATATTGACGGTAGTGTAGTGTTTTAATATTCTATGTAATAAGTGTGAATGATAAATTAAAGGAATTTTCATTTTTAATATTTTTTATGCATCTTCTATTCCAGGTCTAATTTCTGATGCATTCCATATGTTCTTTGACTGTACTGGGCTGGTGGCGGGCCTGGCAGCCTCCCTGGTGTCCAAGTGGCGAGCGAACGAGCGCTACTCTTATGGATATGCAAGGGCTGAAGTGTTAGCTGGATTTGTGAATGGGCTATTTCTATTATTTATTGCCTTCTTCATCATGAGCGAAGCTGTCGAGAGAGCCATTGAACCTCCAGAGGTGAGAATCTTGTTACTTCATTCTTATAATTTGTAATGAAAAACTTATAGTGTAGTATTATTATATCATCACTGCAAGTCAGCCATGCCATAAAGATCCTATGTATTTCTTATTTTTTATTCTTAGAGGTACTCTATAAAATCAACATAAAAAACATAACTTCATATAGGGTCAGGACAGCATAGGAGAGTGTTTCAACCGTCATATTGACATAAATAAATGTTAGATCATGTTCAGACAGTAGGTTTCAGTTATCTAAGCAATTTAGATAAGTGATATGAAAAGTAAGGCTGCACCATATTGTTACAGACGATAAATTTCATTTATACATAAGTATCAATAATATTATACATGCCCCCCATCATAAAAATATAAGAATAGTCATGGTCTCTTAGAAGAAAGCCATTGTTAATTTTTTTTTTTCTAATATTGAATATCCTTTTCCCTGTGCTCTTAAGGAGTAGGCAGAGAGAACAGATTGTTAACCATTTATATTCTTACAGTTCTGATAAGCTTCTTCTGTTTGTCACTCTTTTCACACACATATAATTAAAAGTAAAATTTGCAAATTATTACAAGAAGGATGTAACTTTTAATAGGACATGGCAGTGTTTTATTTTCAATTGCTATCATTGACTTAAGGTATATTTTACTCACATGTTACATATATGTCCATTAGCTAACATATCTTTGTTATTTTTCACATGCAGCATTGATAGACTATAGTAAATTTAGTTTATGTACAGACTAATGTAATCGAGTGATTAGTATTCTTATATTCTTAAATTCTTAAGTCTGTAACATGAATAAGAAGTTATCAGTATTCTTAAGAATACCTTGCTACAATTCACTGAAAATTCCAGTTTTTATTGCCATATCTATCTCTGTAACAGGTTCAGAAAATGATGGGGTTTTTCCCTACAACATGTGCAAGCATTATATATTTGTCTGTGATCAAAATAATGACCCTGTTGATAGAATTTCATTAAAATATGTTATGTTTGTAACTTAAATGTCAGATTAAGTGATTGTTGCTTTTATGCTTACTTGTTGTAATATTATTTTTGTAATTCTAAATTAGAAAAATCTACTAGTACCCAACCCGGGATTTGAACCCAGGACCTCCTGATCGGCAGTCGCACCTGCAACCACTCGGCCAACAAGGCAGTCAATAGCTAAATATATTCAGATTAATAGTATACATATTTTTAGAATCCAATACTCAATATCTTTATTAAGTTATCACAGATAAAAGTCTTATAGGAATCTCATTGATCAATCGCTCCAATAAGAAACCAACAACCAATGTTTTTCTATACTTGATGGTTATCAAGGTAGCTTACAAATACTGATTATATTCACATCTACTGTGTTTAAGTTGCTCCTTATCTTATTTTTTGATAAGATTTTAAGTTATAACTTATCACTTAGTCATATATATGCAATGGCACTATTTTACTTATTGACTTTTTTGTCTCTTTCCATCATACTTCCAATGTAGTATGAGACAAAGCATACCATAGATAAAACATTGATATGTAGTGATTATGAATACAGATATAGAAAATTTTATTACATTATGCATTATTGTTATAGTTCTTGATTTATGTTAATATAAATACCAAATTTAATTACAATCAAAAGTGTGTTTTAAAAACTTTTAGGTGTTATTTATTGTGTTAGTTATTCATTGTCTTCTTACGTATGTCAACTACATTTCAAATTCGAATACCTACTGACACAGTTCTTTATAGTGAGTGCCTTGATTTCATTCCATATTCAAATGGGTTTGAAAACTGAATAATTTTAGAGTTCCTTGACTCTATTACAAATTCAAATAAACTTAAAATTGATTGTATATAGTCTAAAAGTGTGAAAGCATTTGGAAATTGGGCTTGCAGTCGAAAGTCGAAATTTAATTCTCTTTTCTAAATCACAATCGATCCATTAAACACATTAAAACATCAATATATATTTCAATATCAATATTTGGTCACTGATTGAACCGAGCCAAATTATGTAAACATTACATGGAAATAAC
Organism: Parelbella polyzona; assembly: GCA_018244815.1. NCBI lineage: Eukaryota > Metazoa > Arthropoda > Insecta > Lepidoptera > Hesperiidae > Parelbella > Parelbella polyzona. The sequence continues at coordinate 4,650 of DWMF01001040.1, read as the reverse complement.
GAAATTTAAAATTAGAGAAACGATATTTCATAACGTTTCAACTATTGCCAGTGTCGAAACTGATCACGACATTACTTCACAGTTACAATATTAGAACGGGCACGTAATATGTCCGATTTCTATTACCGTTCAAGTATAGGCCTATTGTTAGAATAATAGCCGACATAATGAATGTTGACAAAATTTTTTATTTGACTACATTTAATTAGGTACAGTATGGTTGCTAAATACCATCACTTTATGTAGAACTGGGAACCTTTACAAAGATATTATTTAATTTTATAATAGCCTTAGCTCGCCTTGTGCCTCCCATTTGTGCCAACCATAAAAAAATAACGTTTATATGTATTTAATAAACACATAGTTTTTACTAGTATTGATAATACTGAAAAAGTGTTTTTTCTGAACATATTATTTTTAGCGGTTTATGAGGCTTGGTGTGATTTTTGTAATACAATGTAAAATAATTTTGACATTTTTTCACGGGACACTGAAAGAAGTATTTCTTCAAAAATACTTTGATACCTGGTTGACAACTTTTCTTTTCCATTAATATAACACAAATTACTCAAAAAAGTTTTGCTATCTCCCTGTAAAAGTTCAATTACAATAAGTTGGCCTTTACAAAGATTAGCCTGAACAGGAACAGGTGGAAGGAAAAAAACTTATAAATTATGTCTAGGTTTGAGTAACATTCAAATAACCAGAATATGAACTTTTCAAGTCATTGTATCAAAACCAGATATTTACTTAAATTTTCCTCATCTCCGCTTAATAGTAAACACTTAACAAACTTATATATGCAACATACATATATTCTATATTAACACATAAATATTTCTTCAGAATGCTAAATTTGTTTAATTTGGTAACCCAGGAAGGACTTGCATAACTTTTTAACTCAGGTTGTTCTTAAACCGACTGGTAATGTAACTCTCCAGTGCAATTATTAAGTATTATGTCCCAATTTGCACAGACTATTTTAAAGCTGATAATGATAAATGAGAACATTGATCCAATTATATATTTAGCTTTGGAATTGTTTTTATTACACTACCTGTAAGTATTTGCTGTTGTATTTAACTATTATTGAATAAACTCAATATTCAATATTATTGACTGTCCCATTATTTCAGTTAAGAGGTTACTGTACTCAGTTGTTTGACTTGAGATTGGGGTTTGATGCTGATTGGATATGTATTGGTGTTTTTTCTTACCCTGTGTGAAATTACTTAAAATTTGTGTTAATAATGACATAACTTTACTATGTATTTAGATTTTATTAATAGCCCGCTTCAATGATCAAGTAGTTGCAAGCCCCACTGCCGATCGGGACGTCCTGGGCTCAAAACCAGGGCTGTTACTATTGGATTTTTTAAATTTAGAATTTCTAGTAGTCACTCAGAGTCTGGATTTGTGACAGCTGTATGGCAATAAGCTTATCAGCTATTCCATGGGACATAAACTTAACTGGTGAAACATGGGAGAGTACTCTTTTCCTCACCCGTTCGGGGATTACAGGCTTGGTGTTACGTTTTCTTTATTTGTTTCTGTAGGTTATTATTATTATAAACCAATATATTATGTTTGTGTTGAAATTCTCTTGAACATTTCATATCGTTTCTGCATTTTGAATATCATCAGATTTTCGTTTTCAGGTCAAACACGAGCGTCTACTTCTCGTGTCGATCCTCGGCTTTCTGGTGAACATGGTGGGTATATACGCGTTCCACCACGGGCACGCCCACGGTCACGGCGGGCACGGCCACTCGCACGGCGGGCACGGCCACTCGCACAACCACGACCACGGCCACTCCCACGACGACTTGGAAGTGCCGACCGGTGCTGGGTCCGCTATCATGCGCGGAGTGTTCCTCCACGTGTTAGCGGACACCCTGGGCTCGGTGGGGGTCATCATATCCGCGATCCTCATGAGAACGTTCGGCTGGATGCGAGCAGACCCCATATGCTCGATGGCAATAGCGCTTCTTATAGCGTTCAGTGTGTTACCTTTAGTGCGCGACTCGGCCGGTGTGCTGATGCAACGGACTCCAACGTCAATAGAACGATTGTTACCTAATCTGTACACGCGCGTTGTTGGTCTCGCGGGTGTTCACGCTGTCCAGGAGCCGCATTTCTGGACTCTGTGCAGCGACATCCACGTCGGTGCTATCAAGCTGGAAGTCGCCAAGGGGGTCGACCCTCGCTACGTCACAGAGCAAACGGCTCGGATATTCAGGGAGGCGGGTGTGAAACACTTGACCGTGCAATTGGACTACTCGCCGCTCTGATTTTGAATGTGTGTCACAAATGTACATAAATCCACAAAGTGGACATTCTTTGTACTGTATATAAGGCGTGTAGTATAATTTTGTGTTGCAATAGTATTGGGTAGAATGCAAAATTAGCAACATTTTATTGGAAAGATTACCTTTGTATGAGGGTTACCATTTACAAAACATATAAACACCTCGATTTCTGAATTTATGTCGCTTTTCTTCCCTTGAAGTACTTAGTGAAATTTTTAAACGCTTTTTAATAATTGCAAAGATAAAAAGGGATGACAACTAAATACACATACTGGAATCACAATCACAAGTGTGACTGTAGTCTTATCACCTAAACGAAATGTGAGGATGTTACTACTGCATCGTCTCGATCTGTCGAGTTATTATTTTTTCGATGAGAGATTGATTTAACGTGATCGGTTCGCATCGTAACAACTACAAATTAAATGATCATTTTTCAACTAATGGGTCATTTTCATTTGTGACGTTATTTTATCTTAATTTTCTCTATTTTTGTGAAGATAAACATAACTTTATTAATGTCATACGCATGCATAGACAAAAATAAACAATTATATGAGTCGTTTAGGATCAAAGGTGGCAATCTGCATATTTTGTCAAAAATGAGATTTTAGTATGCTCGTATAGGGAATTTAAAATAAAGATCGTACTCTTCTTCCCATATTATTTTGAAGTGCAAAATCACATTAAAATCGAGTTTAAAATATCGATTTGGTTTCAAAAGCGGCAATCATTGAAAGGTGAGAATCAAACCCAGCAATTTGACTCCATCCACCAATCAGAAGCGTCGCATTGGTCACGTGGTTTAATGGCCCCAATTACAGTTTACATACAATTGGCACTCTTGTTACACTCAGGAAATTGAATAAATAGTTTTAGAAATCATCCAGTCTGAATGGAGATTCATACACCCTCGTCTGCACTCATACATAACTCTCTGGTAAATATTGATTTATATCTGTTTTCGCGGTTAAAGTATTAATATTTTTTATACACCTAATTATGGATTGTCATCCAACGCCAGTAAATAACAAATTTGCTAGAAAACGCAGACAAACCCTGAAAATTCTAGACGAAATATTGAGAAGAGGGTTAAGTATTTGCAATAGGGCTGTCATTTGTTTTTGCTACTTGCATAATTGATTTTTTACTTTGACCCTTGTACTCTTTTATACAATAAAATTATAAATTAGGCCCAACCCGAGAATCGAATATGTCCCATGTATGTATCTATGATATTTATTTTATATTCTTTCTACATATAGGTTATCAATTGTACTAAAAAATAGTGTTTTCTCGTCTGGTTTTACTTTTTGCATGCCTGCATGTTTGACGTTTATTTCATATTCTTTTTGATAGGTACGCAAGATTGTCAATTGTAGTAAAAATTGTGCTTTTTCGTCCGATTTTGCTTTTTGCATGCTGGATGTTTGACATTTGTTTCACGTTCTTTCTAGATACTCTGCCACAGTCACAGTACAAAGGCGCTACAATGTGCTTCATTGACTATGGCTCAGATAATGAAGTTGCACAGATTTTTTTATGCGTTTACTAATAAGGTTGACCAAAACAGAATTATATTAAAGTTTTGTACTATAGTACCTACTAAAAATAGATATACTAATAATAGCAAAAATAACACTACTATTAAGTAGGTACTCCGTCTACATAAAAAAAAGCGCCAATATGCCAAAATTTTTTTATTAATATATTTAGGATAACAAACAAAGCCCAGAATTTCGTACGTAATGCAAAGATTTTACTACACAGGTGACGTTGTCATCACGGAAAACTGTGGTGGACACCGCAAAGAAAGAAAATTTGCTGCATAGAAGAAATCTGTGCAAAAATTTATTCAAAATTTGTGTTGAATTGAATCTCATTATTGCCGCAAATCAAAAATGGCTGCAAGGAATTATTTGCCATCAGACCTCAATTTTCGTAAATTATATTCTTTATACAAGAACAACGAATTTTGTAGTAGTAACGTAAAAGCTTCGTATTTCCGGTATACTTTCATTAATTATTACAATATTGGCTTTGGGACTCCAAGAACAGATCTCTGCTTAAAGTGTCTGGAATTGGTCGAGAAAATAAAGTCGGAGAAGGATCCAAAAAAAAAAAATTTTAATTACTGAGACACTGGTGCATAATTACGTTAAGGGGTAAAGCATTTTATGATAAATTGAGAGAGTTATGCGATGAACTCAAAATAATTTCATTTGATCGTCAAAAAAATTTATCCCTACATCGAAACTAAACCATTCTCTGAGCTACTCAGAGGATTTTGAAGTTAAAAAAAAAGTAATAATACTCGACCCCGAAATCAAACCCGGAACCT
>DWMF01001039.1:0-12417 GCA_018244815.1 Parelbella polyzona | reverse complement strand
AGGTGTGTGCAGTCTGCCAACCTGTATTTGGCCAGCGTGGTAGACTATGGCCTTAACCCTCCCAATATGAGATGAGATCCATATTGCAACAGGGAAATGACAAATGGGTCGATGACTCGTTAAAAATAGTAGCGACGATGAGATCTGTAGAATCAATATTTTTAAGCGGTCCCTTACGAATCGAGCGAAGAAAATTGAATGCGACATATTTCTAACATGACAACCCTGTCATGTTACATGTACATTCACCATATATATCCCGATTGTTCATACTTCTGACTCCTTCATCAACCATTTTCTGATCTATACGAGACAAGTAAGTATTTGACACCCTCGACATTTGTTATTTTAATATCATAACATCAGGATTTTATTACTATTGTTTACATCGCCACATTTTATTACAACTATCACTATGATATATTTTATTGTTATTGCTGCCATGGTTCCAGTCCTCCATAGAAACAAATGTCGAGGCCGCTCGAGTCCACAAACAGCTAGAATCGATGCAGTTATAACCATTTTCCTTACGAGGGGTCAAAACAAGAACACTCGATATCGATGATGTTGGCCTACTTTCTAAGTGTTATACGAACGGATATAAAATGTCAGACTGCATAATTACGAGTGGATAAAACTGTTGACTTCTCACCACACTCACACACACAAACACTTCTCTCGACTCACACAAACTCAGAACTTCCACCACCATATTAATCTTCACAAGTAGCGTTTTTCACAGCTACTATCATGAAAATTACCCTTATAATGATAATTCCAAAAAGTACTTCAGGCGTTTTTGGAAATTCAATATTTATTTCCTTGTCACTATCAAAAACACCAGAGTCAGAGAATATTGATTCTCCCACCTTTTACCAGCTAACGTCATTAATACCGTGTTGTTGATTATGTACTATCTTATATACATCACGCCTGTAATCCCCGAAGGGGTTGGCGAGTAGTATACTCCCACGTTTCACCAGTTACGAAAAAAATATATATGTAATAACTTAAGCTATAATACGGTTCTTACGTGAACACAAGACGTATTTGTCTCCGTTTAGTTTCTCTGAAATATCCCTGCCTCTGTTCAAAAATTTCCTTTTACATGCATACCTTAGAATATTTAGTGTTTGTTTATAATAATAAGGTTTGTTAATATTATAATAGTTTGTAGATCTTATTCCACCTAAAAGACATTTCTAGGATTTACGTGACGTACCGTATCTGAATAATATAACAGTTGTCCAGCAGTGAGCGCATCGCACGACGCGACCCGTTTTAATATTTTATTTCGTATCAGTATAGATTATTGGATTGGTGGTATATTCGTAAAATCGAATATCAAATTTGAAATAGAAGTATAATATTAAAAATAGAAGCAACAAGACATAATAATAACTATTTGGGACATCTCTGACAATGCTATTTGGGCAAAGCCTGAACTACGATAAGAAAACAGATAGATCAAATTAATTTGATACCTACATACAGAATGATCACTCGTGCTTATCAGAGAAATATTTGTATTTGGTGAAACTCGAACCCACGACATCCAAATCAATACTTAGGTTCACTAACTGGTGAACCACGAGCGAGTTTAACAAAATTCTCAATCATATAAACTATACAACTGGCACTTGGACAATATGTGGCTTTGTCCTAAAACGGTCACATTCTGAGAGGAGAGTAGTATAAAAGGGCCGAGGGATAAAAAAGTTCATCGTGTTAATATTGATAATTATGCTGATTGATGATGACAATATTGATAATGCTAATGACGCTGATGATAACAACGCTGTTAATGATGATAATAACGATGAGAATGATAATGATGATGAGAGTGCTAATGATGCTGAGAATAATGGAAATGATTAAAACATAAATTAAAATTATGGAAGTACGTTATAATGAAATAGAAAGTTTTGTATCCGAATTTGGTAGCAATTAATAGTTTTGAGTAACCTATCTAAAGTTAAATTCAGCTAACTATTCCAATTTGTGAACTCTCGTACAATACGTATTGAACCTGGTTTGTTCGTCTGCGACAATATTCCAATATAAAAGTTAATATTACAAGGTACATACATGATATTTCGTACGACTTTCAGTTCACGAGAACTTGACTTTCAACACTACTACACCACTCTAATAGTAAGGACGCAATTTCGATCAGGTTAATCAAATTACGGGCTAATATTGCGAAGATACGTAGGACGTAAAAGGGTTTGACAGTTATGACATTAGAAGGCGTCAAAACGTGACTAAAATTGGGCTCATTAGAAAAAAAATTAGTTTCTTATACTAATAAATTCATTAGCACTAAGTAAAAAGATCTCCTATAGATATTGTTCATATTCAAAATAAGTAGAATACAAGTCCAATCCAATATGAGCAAGCGCTCCTTGGTATACCTGAGAATGAAGCCATTACGGCACACGTATGACCTTCCAAGTATTTTTATAGCTGCAATTCACAATATTGGAAAATATTATTATCTATAAAAAAAGAAATTTTTCCCTAGTATTATTAATAATAATGCGTCTCTCATTATGATAAAACTCGTCGGAATTAATCACTGTTAGTCTCCCCACCACGTTGTGACGTCACTCGCCATTGCTTAACTTTGTTTAAATATCAAACCGCAGTTTCTGCTTTTATCTCATGAACAAAATTTCTTTTACAAAATTACTCAGATTATTAAACACTTAACGGAGGTATATTGCTGAAGTTTTTTCATTACCCCGTAAGCAAAATAACTTTTGAAGCATCCTCTAACGGATCACTTGAAGAATTTTTTCTTTAATGTGCTACACATCTAACATGCAATAGCAACGTTGAATTTCGTACTTTCTAGCTTTTTCTAACATACTACGCTAAGCTAAAATCACTATGCTAATCAAGTATTATAAACATATGTAATTTAATTATATAGGTCTAATTGTATATTTAAGTATTATGTACCTAAAATTTAATAACTCCACATATAACCACACAACAAAGACGTGCTCACCACATGTACACTTTTTGCAATTAATGGGAATCGAACCCATAATAAATCTATGGCTTAAATGTTATACTCTCTAGCTGCTAGACTAACAAACCAGTCAAATTTTTTTTTTAATTATTATTATATTATATACGTAGTTCATATTTTTTCATACTTTTAAATCGGTTGCTTTTATCGCGAACGGTTAATATATTTATTTTTAAACAAGCTAGCACGATAGGACGGAATATACGTCATGTATTTTATTATGACACATTTAATATTCTCAATTATTTTCCTTCATCGTGGAAGCGCGATGTTTTAATTAAATCTGCATTTATTTTTAAAATCACGGCATCAATTTCATTTTGAAAGCTTTAAGTTAATAAGACCACCAACAGCAAGTTTGGCGTTTAAAGGCTTTGATGGGGTGCGAAAGAGTTTTAAATTATTCCGCAAAGGTCTAAATAAGCTTTTCTGTTTCCAAAACTCTCCTTTTAGGCTTAATACGGCTACTTACTTGATATTCATGAAATAAATTGTCCATATAATAACAATTATTATACTCGTACTATGGCCCGTGCGTCTGTTTGCTGCGATTATTATGAATTAGGGAAACTATGATTAAATATGTACCGACATAATTACCGTAGTTTTTCAAGATAGACCGACTTCCTTTAATAATAAACTGGCGAAACTAAATTATTTATGTCTAGACTTAGGACAAATTGTGTTTCATTTCGATACCGATATTTAGAGCTTGTTTAAATAATTAAGCATTCCTCCCTCTCTCACTTTCCCTCCTTTTATTTTGAAGCACAATTTATAAGTCTCAATCCGATTTATAAACCTTCAACTGAGTTACAAGTGATTTCTTAAATTTTATGTCATCGTCGTTTTAATTTTTTAGAGAGCCGTTGGACTTATTTCTTTTATTAATTCAAGTGCGTACCTTTATCGTCAGCTCGAAATTCGGCCTCCAGCTCGGCTTTCGTCGGCTCCGGTTCGGGCTGCGCTGCCGGCTTGCTCGTCTTCATGCTGATCGACTTCCTAGTCTGGTGTCCACGGAAAACCGCCTGGATCTTCGTCGCCGCCTGTTCTTCCGCTACTTGCTCCTGATCGCCAGGTGCTTCTTTTTGTTTCTCCTCTGTGAATGAAAATACAACGAATTAAATCAAAAACGGAACCCGGAAAATCCATTCATCATTCATCCAGCCTTTATAAGTCCTCTACTGAACGATTGCCTCCACTAATCGGTGCCATTTCATTCGGTCTTGGGCTATATAGCAGCTACCGGAAAATAAACAAAACTACACATAGTCAAAGATGGTTATCTTTTATAAATAAGGTACAAGATACTTAAAAAATTATCGACCCTTCAAATATAAGAACCTTTCATGTATAGTTCGCGTGCCACTGCATGTTTGTGTCCTACTTCCGCGTAGTAAAAGAGGTCAGTTTAAACTGTATATAAATTTGACACATAATATATTATCTTACCATGTATTTAAGAGGCACATAATTTTGTTAAGAAAATGGTTAAATTTAAACTACTCAGCTGTTATTGTTCTATATATCAATTCTTGATTGTGGATTTGTGGCTTCAGCAAACCCCTAAGGGTTTAGTAAATGCAACTATGAAAGTAGATTCCAACTCTTATTACACACCTTAAAACCCACACAATATTGCTAACGAAAAAGATATAATTTGTTCTACTAAGCTATTACTGCTCAAGATATTCATTATTGCTGGAGGATTTATTACGTTACCTACATATTGTACTAATACCCCCTAAGGAGCAAATTCAATAGGTTTCACTATGAATGTACGTTCTAGCTGTTAAGCTATGCAAATCGCATATGCTATTATATTCTGGCTTTAGCGTCAAATTGAACAAAGAAATTGTAAGAGTCATGCATTTATAGTTGTCAAAGCGCTTTGCTTGTTGAATTCACCACCATTTATCGCAGTGTAGGAGCCTAGGCGGCCTTATGTCGCTTTAAAGCAAAAGAATCATCACATCAGGTCCCTTATGGGGTAGACAGAGAGCACTGATTGTCAAATACTTCTATCCCTACAGATCTGACATGTTTCTTCTACATTCATCACTTTATGATTCTAATTTAAAATGTGTAATCAGTATATTTGACGTTAGTCAAGAGATGTTGGAACTTAGTGCTGGGGATTACCACAGAATCTGATAGGCCTCGGATAGGTCTTAAATCCTATTGAGGATACGATACGGATGTCTACGAAATGCCATGATTATTTGAAGTCTGGTACGTGCTCATTAATGCTATAAAATATTAATATAATTTTATTTGTTAAACTAATATGTCTAAGTCTATTTCATGTCAATACAAGATATTTTCATAAAAATTAACATCATTCATCATCATCTGTCTATCACAGTCCATTGCTGGACTCTCACACCGTAAATAATAATAATAATATACTGAAGTATCATTACTGATCATCAACCAACACATACCATTCATTGATATGTAATGAAAAAAAAAACTCTGAACTGAAATTCACGCGTAGTACGTAGTCTCAACGGTCCATAGCTTACGTGTATTTATGCGTGTCGTTTGAGTCGCGATTTACGCAGCTGCAGCAGAGGCAGCAGTTGGCGCAATGACCTGGAAACTGCAGCTTTGAAACAGCACTTCATTAACGCACGTTTAAAACGCACTAACGAGCGAGAAAACACAAACTGTTCCTATCATTATACCAGTTTGCACTAAGCATTCGTTGCCGTTTTACATGATATTGGAGCGTTTGCACAGTGACAGTGCAAATAGAGAGCCTGTTTGTATGAATGATTGATTGTCAAATGGTAATTACTGTAGCCATATTGTTAGCTACGAGTACGTTATGTTATCTGCTTTAGTTCACACGTCAAAATCTCCTAAATATGCATTCATACTTATTGAAAGCTCTAAGTGAAACCGTTCTAATCATGCAAAGTGAAAAAAAGCATTTTTTTTTTCAATATTTTAAAGTGTCTTTACATAATTAAAGTAACCGTAATATCACGCCCGTATTACCCGAAAGGGTGGGCAGAGGAGTGTAGTACACTCCCTCGTTTCACTAGTTATGTTTAAGTCCCATGGAATAGGTTGGTGAGCCTATTGCCATACATCGGGCACAGATGCAGACTCCGAGTCACTACTAGTAATTCTAAATTATAAAAATTGAATAGTACCCTACCCGGGATATAATACCAAGGCCTCCCGATCGACAGTCACGCTTGCGACCACTCGGCCAACGAGGCAGTCACGTGGAGTATAACTAAAGTAATATCACGATAAGGTAAGAAAGTAAAAGGTAAGAAGGTATAAGGTAAGAAGTTAAAAAATTGTCTTCTCATGCAGAACCGCGTTTGACCATGATTACCCCTGATAGGATGATGACTTCATTGAGAGATGAGATTGAGATGAGATGTTATAGAAGTACAGAATTGGCCCTTGCATTGCGAACTCAGAATCAGGCAATAATTGTCAGCGAAATTAGTGCCAAATATTGTTTGAATATATCGTGAGCTGCAAGTTTGCAGAAAACAATTGCTACCCAACAAAGGCATTGTCTTACAAAAAACTGCACAGAGAGACAAGAAATATGGTACGTCATTCCTCAAAGAGAACTTTTGGCACGCAGCTTCAAAGAGCCTTTGAGATATCTAATTAGAGCGAGTGCTATGAAATATTGTTAAGTATTGATTTCTTTTGATGTTTGTCTGCTCTGAAATACGATGAAAGAGCAGATTTTTATAAGTATCGCTTTCAAGTTTTTTTTTGGGAATTTCTATACAGATAAGGTCAGGATCAAAGGTTCGAATTGTGGGTTAATGTTAAAAATCAAATGAATAGAAAAAAATGACCGTCCCTCTGATGTTCCAAGTATTTCATTGTAACCCTTTGCAATATGTATAGCGTTCACCCAACTTCCAATATATTGATTAGTTTGGCCATGGAAATTTGCAACAACTTTGAATAGGGCTATAGGAATACGAGTAAGTATATGTAATAATATAATATAGTACCAGTTCTTGAGTTGCTAAATTGAATAAGGTTTCCTAATGTAAACCTTATTCAATTTAGTATATGTTAGTACTACTTCAGTTATTCTTAAATAGCCGTGCTTCTATTCTAAGCCGATCTGGAAGACATTGCTTGTCCTATACATATTAACTATATCCTTCAAAGTGAAACATAAATAGTTTATTAACATTTACTTGGTGGTACTACGATTGAACTATATGTATATTCTTCCACTTATCAGCTTATATCTCTTAAAAGTAAAATTAGAAATAAAGGTTCATATAAATAATAATAATTATTAGAAATATAACATGCGACTCTATACAAATGAACACTGAACATGACAAATTTATATAAAACACTACGAGCTACGTAAAGAAAACTAACAATAATAATAATTATTATTATTATTATGACGCCAAGACCCTAAGGTACCTACTCATAGTACAAAAACAAACCATTCTCACATATCCGCGTCTGACAAGAACACATTAAGATAGCTTCCGAACGCAAACACACATCATCTGGCTGTATTTACTACAGCGTGTTCACTAATTGGGAACGGTTTATGACCTGTTTGCGAATCAAATTGAATGAAGCGAGCTATGAAATAGACACCAGCCACTATTATCTGAGTTAAGTACAATTCAGTTTTGGCAATCTAATGTTAAATATGGCGAAATCGTTCTTTATTTATTAGTCGTATAAACAATGCTTATTTGATATTGAATCAGTCGGCATTCAAATATTATTGACATGTAGTTAATATGATGATATATTGATTTTAAGTCCTCACGCTTAACGCTACTATATAGCTTAATCGATTTAGTTCCTTCACCAGCGGCGCAATTTGAAAATTTAATCAATTCTATGCACGTATAACATGTTACGTCAACATATAACGCGTTCATTCTGTAAGGAATTCTACGTCTAACAGTGTCATTATGAATTCATACATAATAATGAATTGAACATTAACATCAAATGAAGCTACGATTCTTGATTTGTTCTAATTCTTCAAGCAACACTTTTCAAAATCTGTGTGCCCATTTTAATCTTGATTTTCACCTGTGAACAGTTCACTAACAAAGAGAAACGTTGAAAGTTACAAAATCCCGTCTAGAGAACAATGCATTTACATTTGCCACATTCGCATGTAATTTGCCATGTGCTCGCACTAAATCACGAGGAATCCTGCCGCGCAATTGCAACTTCATTTATTTTCCAAGCCACGTCAGTTCATCGTGAAGCCAAATTATTCAGTTACTGTAAATATTTCATGTAGGGAATCTTACCTTGTTGTATGAACAACGAGAAACGATAATATGGATATAGCGTTGAATCCAACTTAATTTGAATATTTCTGTTGGTTTCTTTCGATGTTATATACCTACGTATATATTTTTTTTCGAAATTTATATATTTTCTACGTCACAGTATCATAGCGTTTCTAGTTCTACAGAAATGAGTAGCACGTAGCTATTTAAAGCGCGTTAACGACGCCTAGACAATAAAGCCTTACGATGCCTTTAGTGCAGCGAGGTCAACGTTGATAAGCGAAATCTTAATTATCTATCTGAACTTTATATAGAATAGGCGTGGAATCTACTAACATAAATCTTGCCGAAGACAGCCACAATAGGCCACATGATGTTGGTAAATACGGCATTCCTATAGTAGTGGCCATCCTTATGATCAAAGTAGTTTGAGTACAGGATAAAATCCATTCTAGTCCATATCCATACTATTAGTTCAAATGCGAAAGTGTGTCTGTCTGTTACCTCTTCACTCTTAAACCGTTGAAACAATTTACATCAAATTTGCAACAGGATAGTTTGAAGCCCGGGGAAGAACATAGACAACCTTTCATCGCGAAGAAAGGAATTGAAGGGGTTGAAATAATAGTATCGAAAATAAGATAATGTAACTTTCTATTGAAGCACCTAATAAGAAGTCAATTAACATTTTTTATAGCATTTTTGAAATAACGATCTACATGGGGATGAAATAGTAGGTGGAAGTTAGCATAGAAGATCAAAGAAATCGGTTTATATAGATGACTATACACAACAAATATTGTTGATGTATAAGATGTTAAAGTCGCCTAAAGGTCCACTAGTTACTAACTGCTAAGTAAATAGGAGATTCAGTTCCTTTTCAGGTCAAATATTTGTATCACGAGCACAAAGTTTCTGTATTTAGAAAGGCCTGAGATTAGTCGTGTGGTGCTAAAATATGATTACTATCGAAATGAACTAGGGACTAATAAAATACTTTAAAACGATGTTAAAAATATTAAAATATTCCCCTTGCCTATTCGATACTGTCACGATCATATCAACTGAAGATTCTTTACCTGCTTGATATAACGACACTCTGAAAAATGTTTCAGCTCCTCATGCCCGGTACATTTTAATGTATTATTCAGGGCACGTTTTGGCAAGAGATAAGAGTGTAAGTCGTCCTAATAAAGAGACGTTATAAAATCTGTGAATATTTTCGCTCCGGTTTGAATATTCGTTACGAATGTAGAAACATTATTCTGCCTGTCATAATTTTAGTTAGATTGCAGTTAATTATAGTTTATCATCATCATTTCTGGATATATTTAGATCTCGTTTATTGATTGGCAATTATTTATTTAATTATTCTTTATTGTTCACTAAGCCAGGCATATCAAAAGGCGAACTTAATTAAAAAGGGCAATTTCCATTAAAACATCTAGAACATTTTGATATTAAATATTTAATAAGTATTTATACATATAATTATATATGAGTATAAATTAACCGGCTTAACTCACGTACTTTTTTCGTAAACGTATGTGAGTTAAGCCGGTACATGTATAATCATCTAGAAATTTAAAATTTAAAAATATTTACAGACTCATAACAAGTCACAAGTTAAGGTACGATAATGCCTTGTTAACTATTTCCATGATATGAAAATGAACATTAAATTAATGAGAGAAGCGAGCACTGTTTTTATAATGTCGCTGTAGTGGCGCAGGTAACAGCGAAATTAAATTCAGCGAGGTCAATGGGTCAGGCAAATGAAGGGTTTGCGGCCGGTGGCGGCATAGCAAACCTGTTTGTTTTATTATTTCAGGCGGGTTCGGAATATTCCGTTATTGTTATAGATGTGAATGTTCAGGGCAGATTTATTTAACGATGGAACGGGCGTGTTGGAGGGAGCGCGGTGTAGGAGCACTTTTCACACAAATCGGACATTTTAAACAGTGACAGTATCGTATTTATAATATAGGTGAAACATGTATACTTTATTGAAGGTTTATTTTTATAACAGTATAAAATTTTTAAAGTCCTAGAAAATAACATTAATGAACTGTAAATAATTTTCAATTTATATTGTCATTATAATTATCAAATTGTGTTAAATTGGATATATACACGAGATCGTTTTTTAATTATTGTCACTGTTAATGGACCTGCATATTTAATATTATTACAAGAACAAGTAATTGTTATAAATTTGAATTAATGGTAATAAGTGGAATATCACAATATACTCTTTATACATTGTACATTATAAAGTTTACAAATAAAATTATACATTATAAAAACAATAATTATAATTAATACTTTACTTCTTTAAAATCATGAATCTTTTGATTACTGCTATTAATATTAAAAAAAGTATTTCGTAAGTTCCAAAATATTTACTATGAGATTTATTTACATAAAATTGTGTATATTCAAATTGAAGTCGGTAGTTTTGATACTCGTATATATCAAAACGTTAAACTTACACAAAGTGCCCTAGTTGTGAAATGTACAAATGAGAATTAAAATTGCCTGGAGAAAATGTTAAGACATTTTATTACTGTTTCTTAGTTAATTACTAGCTTAACTTAACATAAAAATAGTAATAAGAGTTCCTAAAGCCTCACTTGTGATATATTTTCCTGGGACACGCTATACACTGCTGGAGCTTTAGCACGAGCTCATTCTGAATTCAAAAACTCTTAATTACTCTTGAATATATTTCCGTGGGGAATAACACGAATATATTCATTATTCAGAAAAGTTTATTTCTCCGCGATAAAGAAATTCAAAGATACACAGAACATAGATAGGAAAGGTACAAAAAATGATGATGTAAATCCACTATGTAGACAAGGAACTCATGAGCGTGGAAGATCAGTGTGTGAGTGTGTGTATGTGTGTAACTAATCATTATAATTACAGAAACGACAAAAGTAAAGTACCAAATGTTCCGTTGGTCTCATAAACAATTTCATTTAGTAACCTTTGTATATTAGTTGTTTTCAAGGCATATTCGTAAACGTTTTTGTTCTGTTGAAACGCACGTCAAATCGATATCAAATACGCATATCTTCTAGAAACGTCTATAAACGCTTTTCTGTTTATTCTTCCGCTATTGCTGCAGGTACCTTTCATGCCCCATTTGTTTGAAATTGCACTTCGCCGTAGAGACTTTCAAAGCTTTTTTTACGAGTTGGAATTTTTCCAATTTATTCTAGAAATAGTTAACAAAAAGCAAGCGAGAATAATTTGTTTTCACACAGATAGTTTAACGAGAAATGTGAGAAATAAAAGTTGGCTCCAAACGACTCGTTTTTCAAAACTGTCACAGTCCGACTAGGTACCTAACACGTGGAGTTTTTGCGAGCCAAGTAATAAAATTAGTAATTACATGTAGTCGTGAGTAGGAACCGAATTCACCTCCCGACTCAGCGGTACAGGAACGAGAACCGTGACAAGTCGTAAAACTCTAAATCTGCTTTCGGGTAATGTTAAGAATTCACCTTTGCGATAGTCACAAATGTTTAACTACAGCTTTGAAAATATAAAATAAAGCTAGCATCCATGTCAACTTATGAACGTTATGCTTTTAACACCTACAACTTTATTCTTTAAATCAGAGCTGAGAGTAAAGTGAACATTATTATTATTATTTAATATTATGATAACACTAAACAGACTGAGAACAATGAAATCTACCAGATCCATTCCCACGATTTCTAACTCATGATTTTTCCAAGAAAATGAATTGTTCGCAAATGGGAATCCGAAAGGTGTTGTTCCGTAAAAATGGCGGACGAAGTTAATTGATTTTTGCTGTAATTGCTAATTCGGCGTACGAACTGTTAGGGAAGGCGCGAATAATGATTTTTATAAAATCTGATGTTAGATAAAAGAACAGTAATGAAAGTCATAACTCCGAGTTAACCGGAGCGTTATGACATGGGCTTCTTCAAGAAAAGCGCAAAGAGAGCTCTCCTTCAAAGCCGCCAATGCGTTGGCCACTCCTCGGATGTTGCAACAGTCTATAGGCGACGGTGACCAATTACCAGAACGTGGCCCATCTGCGTATTTCCTAGGCTAAATGTGAAAAAAAAG
>DWMF01001038.1:0-12424 GCA_018244815.1 Parelbella polyzona | reverse complement strand
AGATATTTATCGCTATATCATAGCACTACGGCAAACGGTATATCCGACGAATGTCATAACGTTGGCTCATTATTTATTAAAACCGGGATAATCTGGAAATTGATGGATGGTACTCAACTGAACTGAATTATTTTAGTTTAAGAAAAAGTACTCGTTTAAAAACTTTAATAAACAAGATCGCTTCTGAAGATGCCACACAGAAGTGTCGTCTGCCACAAAGTAAATTAAACATAAACAGACCGAAATATTTGGTAGAAATAAAACTAAACGCGCGCTAGACTCATAAAGTGCCTACTAGTGTAAAGTGTATACATACCTTAATATAGTGCTAAGAACGTTCTAGAATGGAATAATGATTATATTACCTATTATATTTGTACTTATCGTATTAAAAGTTCCTTTAAAAAAGTCTTCTAAAGTCAAAATCTTCTAGAATTTACCATTGATCGTTTTATACGGCGTCAACTTTATTTGATTGTTAGTTGTGCTGTTAAATGGTTGATGCAGTTTGAAAACCAAAAAAAATTTAGTTTTTAGTATAGCAGAGCTTCGACTGCTTTTTCAGGTTCGCGTAATTTAAAGTGCAAAATAAGTCATAATATAAAGTATCAAATTAAAAAAAGTGTCGACCATGAAAAGCTAACTTGAACTAATTTGAAATGTGAATAGTAAATTTCCTTTACAGTGTTGCCCGCGTCCAACTCAAAATATTTTACTAGGTTTAATGAATAAACCCTAACTACTTTTATTTTGCGTTAGCATTATTAACTATCTTATTGATAGTAATCATAGATAAAAAACTTTAACTTCCCCTTTTTTTAAATCCTTGATTTTTAAAGTGGGAAGGTACCAAATATGTACTTGACTTGTGATAGCATTTCGACAGGAATATTCGTTATAAATACTAATCAGTGTTGTATTCAGTATTACGTTGGTTTATTTTATCTGTATTTTTTTCGGTACTTAAAAATCTTAGATGATGCAATCGTCATGTACTTTTAAATTATCCCAATGCCCTTTCAATGGTCTGAGTATATTGTTCTCTCTTTTTTCACATATTTAAACGAGTTTTCGATAAAACCAAGGTTGTTGTGATCGCTTTACTATACATGAAGGTTAATAGAATGAAAACGTAACGTTGATAAAAACTACCTAATTACCCCATTGACCACACATTATAACCAATTCTCATATGGAAAGTAGGTAATTTGTGCTCGTAACAATCTAATAGTAAAATTAATTCTGAACTGAAAAATCTTTCGAACGCATTCGAAAAGATATTGTTCAAATTCGATACAATGTGGTTTTTGAGTGATAATGTTTATATTTAATAAACATATGGAAAAGGCCTATAGTAAAAAGTACCCTCATAATTATATTAATACAGCAGCGATTTAACAGGATCCATTATTGGGGCCCAAATAAAGACTCCCAAAACTCAAACGCTCCATAAAATACATTAATATTAATTTCCATCGCTTACTATAAATATCCCATACTGTTTTAAACATTATCGGTAAATAATAACTGTATGTAGGGTACTCGTCGCACGACCACGTTGTCATTTGACATGGCAGCGGGCGGTGATGTTGCTACGGCGATTGACACAGTACAGCAGTCTATGAGTAGACCTCATTCGCACTGCACGTGCCGCTCCCTTATATAATTCTACTGAGCTTTCTTACAAAACCCTAATTGATCTCGTTGTCATTTCAAAAAGTATGATTTATGAAATACACGAAGCTGATACAATGTTACGATTGGAAGACGTCCATCCAATGAAGATGTAAATTATAACAAATTTCCGCCCGTTGATTGAAATTATTCTCTAAATGTATATTTGTGTCTGTTCTATATTGTCAGTTATTGAAATAAACACATATTATTTAACGTGATAAGCATTTTTATTTCGAAATTAATATCCTATATGATAAATATGTATATATCTGTAACGTTTATATTATATCAAATTACAAACCTGAGCCACTGTTTGGGCGTTGCACGTTGGAGTTGCGACGCAATGTAAAAGTCATACGTGTTGTACTCAAAAGCCAGATATTTTCTAACTTTGTGTGGAAATACGTATATAAATAGAGCGTTTCTGACTTAGTTTTTAGGTTGCGACCTTGTTTAAGTTAACCATTTTCTTTCTCTCTCAAATCGTACGTTATACCTTTGCAGCTGTTGTATCTGTTCGCTATATTTTTGATGATTTTAAACTGTTCTACTAATCATCATCATCATCATCATTAAGTCAACCTCTTTAAGTATCCACTGCTGAACATAGGCTTCCCTTGAAAGCTTTTTACCCGTAATCCTCACGCTGAACCTGCGGCCTGAATGGAAATCGCCGAGCACGGCTGCTCGCACCGTACCTTTTGTATTCCATTTTTCTTATGTGCAAATGTTGTTTTCTTAAGCCAACTATATTTGATTTTTAAACTTAATGACCCTTTTAACCATATATTAACATTGAACAAAATTAGCATTGACATGCTAAATTTGTATATATCGAATGTTAAATTTGTATATTATCGAAATGTTTCTCATAAAATTTATTGATTGTACAATTATTTACGAATTCGTCCTAAACAATAACTGAGCGGCTTTTCCTCGCTTTTTACACTTGAAGCTAGCAATCCGCCCCCTCCCTGTAGGAAGCCAGGAAAAGAAACGCCCAGCTGTCAATCTGACAGCTTCAGTGTTATCACAACCTAAACGAAATTTCTACTATTATGAAAAAATAAACTAAAGGGCGGTTTCTTCTCCTTGCTTGTTACAGGTGTGAGGACGTCTACAGAAATAGTGACTCGGCATTATATTGATCACACGATGGACCATGGCATACCGTTGAATATCCACGCAAGACCGCGGATCGTAGGTCGCAGGCCCAACTCAATAGTCAATATAGAGACGGACGTGTTCCAAGAGAAATCATACAAACAGTATTCATCGCAGCACTTGCGGGACGCTCTTATAGCGGTCAAGAAAGGGTACAGCGTGTACGCGGCGTCCAACAAGTACGGCGTGCCAAGGAAAACTTTACGCAACTGGATGGAAAAGTATGACATTAAGAGTCAATTTTCTAAAGGACGTCGCGGGACGAGATCTACGCAGATTATGGATCCGTTAGAGTTGCTGCAGGGTAGCAGGGCCGAGAGTTTTGACGAAGCTATTTGATTGTTGAAATGGGAAAAATCCTGGTAGCTTGTGCGCTTGAGTCGTCCCTAATTACTTCATAAACGTAACGAATCGTCCTCGTCTTCATCTTCGGAAAATAATATGTCCAATTTATTATTGGATACGTTTCGAATTTCAATAATTAATGATTGTCAAAATCGTATAAGTAGATGTCATTTGTCGCTCTCATCGGCTCCACGAACCCCCTTACTTAATATGATACATTTTCAAATACACAGTTAATAGCTGGCAATTGTTTGCTGAGATTTAATGACAGAAACAGGCGAAATTAAACAATTTTAGGGTCAGATTAATTTTCTCGTGTAGACGACACTTGTAGGTATAAGTTCTCGAATTTTACAGCTATTTTTATCCTGTTTGGTGATATTTAAAAGAAATGTACATTTGCTCGTGGACACCGACTGTCCCATTCCTGCTCGAGGTCGATTGCAGGCGTTATAGGAGTCAGCAGAAATCGCTTGTGATGGCTGCCAGCTCATTTGCTGTTTGATCGTAACAAAGACACCAATGAGTCATAGCTGTTCTAAATATAATCACGGTATGTTCCAGGAGTGTGTGGTCTACAGTAGGTCAGTTAACGTGATATTTATTTTTAAATTTAATGGTTACGTAGTATACATGTTTGTAAACATTTTCGAAATAATTCAACTAATTTCCGGACTCATTTGACGTCATTCACGATACACTGTAGTGAGAAAAACAGATGTCGCTGCTACAACGAAAAATGAAAGCTGTACGATAATGCCATTTATACGTTTTGTATAAAAATGATGACTATATGTTTTAGGGTACTCACGTAATTCGGTATATAATATGTACTTAACATTGCCAAAAATGTATATTTAGCGTTGTATTTAAATTAATATTTAAGATTTATTTAAAGTCCAGATCAAACCATTACTTCCATAAAATGCTCATTTGGAAATGAATGATGCCTTTGCTTTGTTGATACATTGTCATAATAAACAGATGTTAAAGGCCTCCTCCACAATCATTCAGCGCGCGTTGTGGAGAAATTATCAAAACATCGATTAAAATATATGTAGACTCTAACTCTGTTTTGTAAGCATACGTTAGAAATTCTAAAATGTACTGGATAATTCCTATGAAAACTTCGCTGTAGAGATGTGCAAACGGCAAGACAGACCACTTAGTTGAAGGTGGTTATTGGCAACAACGAGTTGCCAGTAGTCAATATTGCTGATTACTAGTATAATAACTGTTCGGTATTAAGTATTATCCTCGTTGTGTCACACCCGACTGCAATGTTATTGTGCGGGATGTTATAATACTATTATAATTTGGATTACAAATGGATTGTAAGGATACGCTCACAGGTGAGAACTACCCACAAGTGTACACATACAGACCATACACCGTTAGGGTCGACGATTTTGTCGTGGACTGTTGCAAAGTTCAGTACCACTTGATTATTTTGTTAAAAGGTGAAACTAAACCATAAACTTTAGTTATACAATCGAATGTTATATCGAATGCGACGAATTGTTTAGGTTTTTGTAAGATTTTAAATAATTTACTTTTACTTTAAAGTATTATTGCATATTATTTACATAAATCCTGTAACGTCACGTTCTACATGCAGGTATCCAATAATACATCGAATACAGCGTGAATTACTTTTGGGCCGAGAAGAATATGTATTTACATTTATTAACCTACGCATTGGCCTGTTTTTTCTTCTATGTCTCTCTGCTTTTCTTTTCACAATGAGCTATTTGTTCGTAATATTGAATTTACAGTTATAATGATACTGATACTGATAAATAATGTGCAGGCGCTTTCTAAATCCTTTCCTATTGTTGCCTCAGATATGACCGTAACACTCTGTATCTATGTGCAATATTATAATGTTTTCTTTATTAATGTCGTAGCATTTAATATCAACGTTTGTTGTTTTCGTATATTTTAGTTTATAGCGTGCGTTTTGAATGACGGCCAGTTGTAGTTGCAATATTAATTATATGCTAGTTATAATAGTAGATTTATGGAAGAGGTAGGTATAAAAATATTCTATTTTTATATTTTTTAGTTGATTACCTCATACAATTAAAAAATAAAAGATATCTTGTGGCACTTCATACCGTGACGTATGAATATTTTTTTGTATTGCATCATCAAGGGTAAAATCATTGGTAATTGAGCAGGTTTATTCAAAGTATGTATTTGTGTGTAGTAATAGTCGTTTTGCCGAAATCCATTAGTATTAACCCAATGAAGTTTTACTTATTGTGAGTTAACTGTCTGAGCGAGGAAAATGGCACCGGCGACGCGCCTGTAATGATTGCACGCCAAAAATATATTTTGCAATGTGTAATGATTTTACATTGAAGGCTTAAGTTTTAGTTCCTACACAGCCAAAGTAGAATAAATCCAAAGCATCTATTTATTTTACATTATTTTACACAGTTATGTTGATTATTTCGTAATATTGTTTTTCGTAATATAATTATTTTCTTTATAATCGACGGCGAAGTACTTATAAGTGAATAATATTGATTAAGTATACATGTATTTGTAAGTTATTATCGATGTATAACGGATCGCTGCAAGTAATTTGGAAGAATTTTCTATCAATTAATATGTTATAATAAATTGTTAAGGTGCGTTATATGTAGCTGTAGAGTTATTTCATAGTAATTAAATAAAAATTACTTCAAACAAAGGGGAAAGTATAACATAGACGTTGAAAACTTTAACGTATTATATTGTTGCCAGGACATCAGACATCAATAGATACGAGCTCACCGGTATATAACACAGCTAATTGAGGAATACTAAAAACGATGTCAGTACCATCGACAACATTCTCAGTATTCATCAGCACAGTTTTCGTGCGATATCCAGGCCCCCGTATAATATATCTGGTATTACATCAGGGCATGTTCTAAAGTTTCGTCTTTATTCAACAGAGATAAGACAGATTCAATGCTCATATTTTATTCTGGTGCATTCTCTTCATGTCCTTCGACTGCCGTATTTTATTTATTGTAATTGCGGTAATTCATTTCATTGTTTTGAACATTGTTTTCATCCGACTCTCTCCTTTCATGGTGTTTACGCGTGCATTGAAAGGGTCGCATTATGTGTAAAAGATTTCTCCATCAGAGATATCTTTGTATCATTATTAATGGCGGCAGATAGGAATTTGCATTCGCACTGTTTAATTAATTATTATTACTGTAGGTACTGTTAATTCGACTGTAATATGTATTTCCGCTCGATCGGTCGCATGTTCTAGATCCTTTTCGATTCCTGCCTCGTATTTGTCTGACTATTTCCCGTTTTATATAAGTATACTATTTTGTTGATATTTTTCTTTTCTGGCATTACATCGTAACGTCAATGTTCTCCCAGAAACCAGTGGTTATCTGTGAATGTGATTTCACTTGTTTCAACTTTAAAATGCTTTTAATACCCTAAAGATACACAAATATCAAATATTATAATTAGCGCGTAATAGGTATAAAACATTAGCTACTTAAATATAACAATGAAAATAATGAAAACTTGTGAATATTACTCTTAGGTGATATTTTGACATTGACTCTTTTTGACAGTTGACAATTTGGATATATTTTTACCAATGTTGCAATATTGAAAAATAATTATGTCCAACAATAGAGACACATTTTTAATATATTTTTACAGCGCCGTAGATTTTACACTGATGAATTATTATTAGCTCGAATCCAAAGCCTAGTATGGTGAGATATAAATAATTTCATATATATTTTATAACGATAATAATTGTTAATGTTTGTAGTATTTCAGGTTTTTTATTAGATCTTTATACCTATTTAAAATAATAGGTTCTTCATTTCATCAAAGGATCCCTAAATTAATATCTTATTAATTCCTAACGCGGGCTTAGATGTATATTCGTTCGTCTGGTCTGAATTAGTATATCGGGCCTATCTTGTGTCCATCAGAATTGCTCAGAACATTTTTTCTGGTCCCGAGTAGAAGCCATCATGAAATCAGTTTGCGTAGAAACGTTATACTGGTAGATTGCGCTTCTAAATTGTTGAATTACGATTATTAATACACGTTAGGAGCTAACGTGTACATTGGTAATGGTTGTCCCGATCAAAGCTCTTCAAAGGTTTAACAGCTATATTCTTTAATCAGCACTCCTGATATGTTTCGGTTAAAAAAAAAATATGTCGTTATAGGATGATTAATTCGTATGATTACAACAGATGCCTTCTTTATTCTTGTTCGTTTATCTGTGCTATGGTTGTGCTGATCACAGATAACTTACAATGTTTAATAACGCCACTATCATAATATTATAACTATGCTGACTGTAATAGATGATAAATAAAAATTTTGATCTTACATTCGTTTGTTTCACTTGACATTGAATAAAAATCCAAACTGTCCTTTTATTGTATCAATGTATTTGTAAACCGACATAACATATTACGACTTAAAAAAGCGGTCCTAACGTCAAGCCCTGCAATACTCCATACAATCAAAATATCCGAATAAGTATTTTGCATGCATTAAATTTATATTATATTAAATACCGAATTGATATCTTTCTTTATTTTTATTGAAAATTCTTTGCACAATTTCATTAAAATTGCCACAATTCACATTGTACTCCGATACATTTAAAAAGTCACGAGCTATATCAGTACCCTTACAGACATTCTTAACACGGTAACTTTAAGATCGATATAGGATCAAAATGATATTTACATAGGCTGTTTGCGAATAAAATGCAACACTGATACCAACTCTCGAAGTGTCCGTGGTGTAAGAATGACGAGCTCGCAATAACAATTCCACAATCATTATACCTTTCTCCACAAGCTTGTCAATATGCAAAAGGTTGCACTGAAACACATGATGATATGGATCTTCCGTATAGAATTGGGCTTCAAGATTGATTTTGTTGACAGAACACTAAATCGTAAATTTCATATTTGTCCTCAATTAGTAGATATGTATCTGTTAGACTCGCCTTTAGTCTAGGAAAATCTTAAAATCATATACTGCTGTTTGAGAATGTACATGAATCTACTCTCTACGATATTTTTACATATGTACAAGAAGAAGCATAATTTTATATAAAAGTGACTGTTCGTTTTTTTTTATTTGGGGATAATGAAATAAATCACTCCAGAAACTTCGAAATTCTACTTCTGTTAATAAATTTCTCTGTAATATTCGTAGTTTTTCGTCAGCTAAGTTCCCCGTGTAATTGTCCCGAATGTTCCCTCGGTGTGCAGAATTCGCAATCGCCAACGTGCAGTGCCAGTACGACAGCCCGTCCGACAACGAGGAGGAGCGCGCGGGCGCGCCGCAGGACCACACGTACGACACGCGCGACGAGCCGCCCGCCTTCATCATACACCAGCTCACTGAAGTACGTCCTGTACCTCCACTATATAAACGTATCATCATCGTCGACTCTTATTGCCCACTGCCGGAGTTTGTCCGAGAGTTAAGAATAAAATAAAAAATTAATTTAAAAATTGATATCAAAAATTGTAATAAAAAGATTTAAATACGTATGTTCTGTTCACCAATATTTGCAAGACCAAAATCTTTTAATATTTTAACACTACAATCTGTCATCATGTGTAGCCACCTTCACCCATGCGGTCGTCTTCAACGCCCCGCGGTCCCTTCGTGGAAGTGCGCCCCACCATCATGACCCTAAGTCCCAACTGCGTCCCTGCTGTCAATGTCATACACGTTGGAGAAAGACCGGTGAGACATGTCTTATATATGAGCTGTTACATACAAGAGAGAACAAAGTGAGTAGATAATAATATTAATAAATAATATGATAAAGTTCTATTCCGGTGTGCGCATTCAATTTCCTGTATACCTACATTGAATAGGGTATGATTTTGCCCCGGATGACCGACAGAAAAGCTATGTACCTATGTTATACATAATAACTACCTAACATGAATACTCCGCTGATTACAATAGAATAAGGTTACATTACAATAAGACTTTTCGATACGTTGTAAAAAAAATATTAAATAGTAGTCAAATGATCGCAAGTCCATAATTACGTGGTATTCCAGCCAAACCAGCTGCTGCAGACGCCGCCCTCAGAGTGCAGCATGAACAAGCGCATCCGCCGCAGCGAGGTGGTGCTGCGGCAGGCCGCCGACTGCGTGTCGCGGGGCCTCACCTTCCAGACCGTGTCCGAGCAGTTCAACATACCCATCTCCACTATACGGTGAGTTATGTAGTGACGACGATGTTCACGAGCTCGATGTTTATCGGCTTTTGTAACGTTCCACGAATGGACGTACGTGTTTTCCTACAAATACTTTCATTCTATTTTAAATATTGTTCTATATTCTCTTACCACGGTGCAGTAATTCGTTTCATACGTACTGTAACTTTTAGTTTTCTGTCATTTCCAGATTTTTCATGGCGCGCAAGGGCATATTGCCGCGGCGCCGTCGCGGCCGCAGTGCTCAAGTGGGTAATCTCGAAGCATTAGGCTCTCGAAATATTAAAGGGTGTTCTCTCTGTAACTCCTCGTCATCAACCCTTTTATTATCCCATTGCCGGAAACGGCGCACGGCGTACACTGTGAGAAGGGTTCGTCATGTAAAGATTCCAAAGGTGTATGACTAATATAAACGGGATTATTATGCACCATTATGGAGTGTATTAGCGTAACCACAGAGAATCGTATGGAATGTACTAGAAGTCTGTCCAATGTTAAATTTACATTACGTTATATTACATACAATTTACAGTCATCGTCAGCTTGTAAGTCTGACGCCTAAAAGATGTTTGGTCTGTTTAGGGTTGGATAGAAAGGCCACGAATCTTTAATATAAAAATGTAACGTCGAGTTAATTATTATTATGTGCTATGCTAAGCACGTGTCTTCTCGCTGCTGGGGTAGTTTCATTATGTGAGTGAATTGAAATGAGTGAAAAAATTTGTAAAACCTTAAGTCCTCCAACTTGACTCACTGATAGGAAATAGTAACGACTGGAATAAGGCGGACGGGGCCATGCATAATTTTCGAATGCGTAGAAATTTGTTCCCAGCAATAACAGGGTTATGTGGTAATAATGACAGCCATATTGCATTTATACAGAATTACAATACTATTCCTTTGTCCAACAGTCGACCCAAGCTCTTCAGATCTGCAGCAGTCCGGAACAGTTGCCAATGTTCAACATGCAGCATTTTAAACTACCCGACACGATCGGGCTGCGACAAGAGGACGACACGACAACCGCCTAAACGTTACGAATAAATTGCCTTCAGAACTTACGGCGTTACACCAGATCGCCTATCAAAGTGGATCTAAATCCGCCACCGTGATTCAGGATGCATGTGGCGCCATCTTTTGTCGGATATAGGAACTAACACTTAACTGAACAACGTAACAAGTACATGCGGAAGGATTACGTTACAATACAACATACGTCAGTTCGATCATAGCAGTGAATAAGAATCTCAATAAAAAACAATTTATGTAATACTAGCGATGCGGCACATAGAAGTTAAAAAATCTGTGCTTAGATTTAATCAAATGAAAGAACACGCGGGAAGGAAGCGTTCCTTCCGTTGCGATTATATCGCACTATTGCTTGGTGGCAGTTCAGAAGCCACCGAGTGCATTGGTGTTGTGCTGCACTCCCGCCACTGCACTTACAGTAGGTGCAAGGGAACCGTGTAAAAAAAACAAGTCTCTCTAAAGTTCTGGTTACATCATGATTTGTTTACAGAAATCCCTTAATGCGTATATTTATTTTAAAATATTTTACATTGAATGTCTGTGCTGGCGGCAAACTTTAGTTGTTGTAATGTACAACATTAAATAATGAAGTATGCATGTTTGAGCGAGACAGAACTGTTTGCACGTACTTTTCAAGTTCCTATTTCGAAACTCTAAAAATTATTCGCAAGCAATAATAAAACCCAGTGTACCTTCTTTAATTAGATTCAATCTAAGACCTCGCCCGGTGTTGTCCAAGGAGTGCCGACACGCGGCCGCTCGGACGATAATGCATTTATCGCACGCCAGAGGTCGTCCGCAGCGGGACGACCTGCACACGGAGGTGCATATTATACTACCTATTTACTACCTAAATATCAGCTGATAGGGCCTGAAGTACCTTTTAATATTATAATAATGATTATTTTAATGCTTTTGAAGTTACACTTCTTCGGTTTCAGTGATAAAGTTCGGTTTACAAGTTGTGTTCAATCTTGTTACGCACAGGGAAACCTTGCGTGGAACAATGTGAACGATTTATTGTTATTTAAAAGCATTACGTAAAATATTACAAAAACATATAGATATATAAAAATATCCTTAAATCCTTCAAATTAAATGACCTTGACCAGTATTAAAAAAAAAACGCACCTAAACCAACTATTATTAAATAAAAGACTAATTTGTATACTTATTTAGTTATGTACTGTAGTAATTAAAACAAGTAAACCAAAAGCCTAACTAAATATATAATTAATATATATAAACTTAACCTCAAACCTTTTTAAATATGACCTTAGAATATGTAGAGTGTCAACATGTCGTCTAGAGGCTAGCTCCGAGGTGGGCTCTTGTTTCGCGCGCTTTCTCTTTACACTTAACAAAGAATAAACTTCAACGGGTCTGAAGAAGTGTAACCTCCAAATTAATGCTTTATGATAACTGTAATGATTATTATTTTTACGACATTATTGTATTTTTATATATCGATTGTAAAACGTATTATAATACACAAAGTATTATAAGGGCCGACGAAACTGACTTTCGCCAGTTATAAAGATCATGACTATTTTTAATGTGCATGTATATTCGTGTTCTGACATAATTAGTTCTATTTTTTAAATATTACACTATATTTTCCATGAAATCATACATGTTATCCCTAAAATATTGACATTTGAAATCAATAAACCTGTATCAAAAGCAATGGTAACTTAGTATACATAATGTGTATGTGTGCCGAGGTTGACGCACCTTTCTGTCTACTTTATTAAATAACAGATTTGCTATAACGTATGCCAATAATAGATGTTTTTGTAATGTGAACCTGTAATCCAAAATGTAGCTCATAGGAGGAAGTACGTACGATACAGAACTCGCAAGCCGACAGCTCGCGTACGTTTGATGTATACATACAGGAGTGTATTTTAAACTTCCCACCTTAAACACTCGTAGAACTGTTCAGAAAATGAATTCGAATAATAATAT
>DWMF01001037.1:0-12424 GCA_018244815.1 Parelbella polyzona | reverse complement strand
TATGTAAATTCCAAGATATCTATTTTCAATTACAATTGAAAAATAGTAAAAAAAAATTAATTACATTTTCATTAATTTAATATTTTCGTCCCACAACGCAACCCTTAAACCACTATATATTTAAAAAAAAACCTAAGATCACAATTTAATACAGAAGATACAACGTTCTAAAGTTGATACAATTTTAAACATAAGTTACACTGTTCTAAATTTGAATCCTTCAATCATCCGGAGATCGAAACGAGATTACAATTATAAGATACAAAACAAAAATAACATACCAAACGACACGGAACACAGAACACACGTTACGACACTAAGCTCACGCTCAACTGAAGCCGTGATACACAGGCCGATCCGTTTTATAAGCCCGCGTCGGATTATATGGATACACCCGTAAAAATTAAAGATATTAATGGATGTAATAATAATTATTATCACGTCAGCCATTTTCGTTCCATTGCTGGACATAGGCCTTGTCCAAGATGTGCCACAACACTCGACCCTTCACAGATCTCATCATCTCACTTTATTGTACACCATATAGAAGAAATATTAACGAAACAAACAGGTATAGGACTATTAGCGTTCTTATCGCTTATAAGCAATTTCTTCCAGACAACGACGTAGATGTAGATGTTATGGTACAATTGATTAACTGTTTATTTTGTGATATAAATAAAACTGTTATGTTTTTTCCCATGTCTTCTCCTTTCAGAGTTGATAGAAATACGCCAAAAATGAAGGAAGCCAGTACATAAAAGTGTTCAAGAGGTGCTCGGACATTGATTATATTTGTCATAAATGCCCATTTTTGTTTTACTAATCAGTAACACAACATCTTCATGTCATGTCTTCAATTATATTCAAAGATATTTATATTTAATCGCTATTGGTTATTTCTGACTTGAAATTTCCGGTAGTGGCTTGAAGTCTGAATTTGTGCCCAGTATATGCCAAAAGCCTTCTTCTCTATTTCATAGAACGTAGACAATAAATAGTGAAAAATTGGAATATTACCATATCCTTTCGGGGAAATACAGGCATAATGTTATGTTGTTATTTCTTAATCATAATATATTTATAAAATTTAAAGCAATGATTACAAAGGTTTATCTCTATGTATGTAGGTACATATATATCTATACCGACATACATCCTTATAAAAATGTACGTAGAACGTAACTTCTTTCCGCTAATACCCGAAGGGTTAGGCAGAGGAGTGTATTACACTCCCACGTTTCACCAGTTACATTTCAGTCCCATGGAATACAGGCCGGAAACGATAGAGGTATTAGAATGGAGGTATTATGCCACTAGATGCTCTCTGCCTACCCCGTAAAGGTCTTAATTGAAAAATATTCCATCAAAATACACCTAAAGATGAAGGATGTAGCATTGCAGGTGTAAAATTTTGATTTTGTTTGTACTAAACAACGGCGTACGTCTGCAACGTACGGTTTTGTCCTGATCGCTGCAACATCATACTATCTAGGTATTGTACAATGTTAGATTATTTGCCAAATACGTAGTGACATTTAAATATTTCATTACCCATAGCAGTCATCTATACTGTAATGTGTCTCAAATTAGAATACGTCTAACATGGATCAAAAAAGGAGTATTAGGAAACTGCTAGGAATGTCCATATTAAGAAACCTTGTCTCCCACAGTCTGTACTAGGATTTGAACACAGACTTATATACTAATATTTCTGTATACATATTTCAGATTTCATTCACATGATTATACAAAATATAGCAAATAACTGTATAAATCAGATAGATGTATAGTTTTGTATAGGTACGTTGAAAAGCAGGAAGTTTTTAATAGGTACTTAATTTTCATAATCATTTTATTTCGTTTCCGTTGTCTAATAAAATCAATGATATAACCAGAACGGAAGAAAAATATTGTGATCTGGTGTCCTCTATTCTGAGGTTGGGCTCATATAAACAGTTACCCCTTGAAGAATAATCTAGCACTAATCGGTCTCAACTCTCAAGTGTGATTCCGTATCACAGTCTTCATGGATAAATTAGATTAAAAAGTGAGTATGAAATGTGAACCAGTTTCATTCTTACAATTACAATTAATATAAGATTTTGTTATTTAATTAAGACGCGTTACTTAATAACTCTTTCTTAGACAATAATTACAGCAAAATTTTCCGTCTCGTTTTTGATTATCGTATGTCGAACCTATTGAATCATATTTGTATTACATTATGTTATCACGTTACAGGTAAACTCAAACATTAGTTCAGTGGGTCATTGTGCAAAATGGGAAATATGGTAGCCGACCGCAGAAGCATTTGTACCACAGGACTAGCGTTTGTTACGCAATTACTTAATACTACAATAATTATTACGGTTCCCACGGACCGATTCAGCGGCTATCGATTTGTCAGTTTTAATATATTAATTAAAACTTTTTTATTTTTTTTTTCATTTTTTTGTTACGCGTAGTTTCATACAGGCTAGACATAGAGCACCGAGTGTCGATTATTTCTACCCTTACAGACCTGACGTGCTTCTTATACGTTTATTAAACTCTTCATAAACGCTCGAATAATACACACAAATAAATAGAAATAAACGAGTAATTAGTTATTAACAAAACCCATTTCTAATGATTTTGGAATCGAACTCTTATATAAATATTATTGTTGTGGACTTTAAGTGTTGCCAAAGCTTAAATATTAGACTGATTCATTTTTCTTTGAAAAATTAGCAGACAAGCGAAAAAGTTTATAGAAATATGACTAGTAGTGTTAGTACTTAAAGTAATTAACAAGACGTGATAAAACACCTCGGAAGTGATCTATGTCGAGTCGTGGGTTGAGACGGGATGAAAATGAACACAATAATAAATTTATAAATGGTTACAGAAAATAGCTCGTCATATAAAAAGCTCACATGTCATTTCACTTTTATGATTGTTAAAATTTATAATAGGTTGTTGCTAACAAAGCGCGGGCTTAATGCCAGGTGGTATCTTCTACCAGTGAATCCCGGTGATGATAACTTGGGGAAAACTTAGTGGAACATTGTTGGTTTAACTGATTTAGTTCAGTCGTTAATAACCAACAATATAATTAACAATTTTAACATTCGCACTTGATATTATCAAAACGGTCTCATAGGTAACGGCTGGTTAAACAAAAAATGACGAAACAATTATAAGATAAGCGGTAAGGTAAACTTGTATGTAATTAACGGGAGTAATCTTAATATTATACATATATTTAAGGGACATGCAGACTGCTACATTTGCTTTTATTACCATTTTTATAACGTCGCGCTAGGCACTTCACGGGGCAGCCAGAGAGCTCTGAGCGCTAAATATTCTTTTCACATTCTCCTTCGTCTTCTGTTATATACAATTCAAGCTAAGTAAACTCGTCTCTAGTTCCAAACGTTAGTCTATGACAGTAGGTATGTCTGATGAGCCAGGTAGTGTAGCCTCGATTCTCAGCTAGGCTCATTATTTACGTGACGAGTAAAAGTATTTTTTCATATACCTACATCAGTTGTCTGGTTACTACAGAATGGACTCCGCCCATATTGAAGTTACATGGCCTTGTGTGAAGATGTCCCAAGATATTTATTATTACACTTCCTTGCCTGCCAGTACGCTCACAATTCTTATTCTTACAGCATTATTAAGTTTCCTTTTACTCAATCTAACTATGAAGTATTTCATTTTAATACGGTACTACGGTATAATAAAAATTACCAAAACAATAAAATAACTGAGCCTCTGTTAGTATCAGCGACAAATCTGTTAATTCTGTAATAGCGGAGTGGATAGCAAGGTCGCAGGTACGGTCAGCACAAGAAATGTTGTCAGTACGGTTCCCACAACAATTTGTTTGCAATCGCGTAGACGATGGGCGTGTTGCTGGACTAAGTTTCTTGACATTTGTGAGAACGGTGTTATTCTACATTTACGTACGTAACACGTGTATAAAGCATACAAGAATAGTTGACTTAAAAAAAAATATATTCTTATATATGAAAGAAGGGAATGAAAGTGTCTTGCATGCATTTAGCTATCAGGAATTTAATAAGTAAGAGCTGCATCCCATAGACATCTAAATTCCATCTTGAATATTAGAACCGCATTGAATAACCGTAATACTAATGGTACATTGCTAGCCGCCAATGCCTTTATTACTTACTAGACTTACTATTTACTACTTAATAAATTATATGTAATACAATACAATATACAAAAAAGTATCAGATGTAAACGGGTTTATACCAGTATATTTGGCTGTGTTGCTAAGATATTTAGAAATTGGGAATAATTTATTAATAAATATATAGTTATATTATAATAACTAAACTGATCAATAGTCCGCAAGCCTGGTATGAGGATTTTCTGCAACCACGTCCTTCTTATTAAGCAGGCCTATGTCCAGTAGTGGACTAAGAGGGACTGATGATGATAGTGACAGAACAATCCAAGTGCTAAAGTTGAAATTCACTTTGTATTTGAATAATTGATCAAGTATCAAAACGTCACAGTCGCCGTACAATTCGCCGCCCGATACAATTAAGTTACGACAGTCTCATCTTATGAGAGCTTTGTTTCGCCACCGACCTGACCGTCCCATAACAGTTTTATTATATGTAAGTGTAATCATTATAAATATGTCTTGCAAGTTCCCTCATGAAATGTATATTTAATGTGTAAAAAGGTTCCTCTCATATTTAAACATAAAAGCGTACATAAAAACATCAGGAGTTTTGAAGTGAAAATGAAAAACACGCAGACTCGCAAACAAACAGACAGAGTAATGTGAATTGACTCACTTGCTCCGTAATGCTTCGAGTTAATTAGCAATAAGTATATTTTTTCATGTAGCAATGTTTTTGTAATCGCACATACTTATTTCTTTTACGTTTTACCAATTACTGATAACCTATTTACGGACAGCAGTAGATAGTCTCTGTTGCTCTTGACCACTATAACTGCTGTGATATTTCCTGGCAGTTGAAAGAAGTGACTAAAAGAAGGCGTTTGTGATTACGAACGACTAGAGTGGGAGCTTCACCATCCATCCAGCTATCCCAGGAAGGACGAGGTTTTCTTTATGCACAAATAGTTTCGCCTTTAGCTGCAATCTCACGATGTAGCACGCTCGCCTCGAAAAATTCCAGGCTGTAAGAATCGGGAAACATGTACGCCGGCAGAGACTTCCTCTCTTTGGCAGTTTGTAACAGAAACGACTTAGCGAAAACATAGCTGCATACCATCATAGGAAATGGAACGCTTGGGAGGAACCATTAAGTCTCTCCCGGTTGGTGGGGATATAGTGGACAGAAGAAGTAGAGGAGATTTTAGTGCGCTAAAAATCCAACATAATAAACATCCAACATAAATAATCTTTCTCTGGATACCGCAGTACCTCTTAAAGATCCTTCCCACACGATAAAAAGGGGGGTCCAAAGAGTGAAATTGGTCTATATTGCAATAGCTGCAAAGCCTTTGTGAATGTCATCATGTAATTTTAAGATCTGAATGATGATAAGTGCGCAAGATAAAAATAGTAAAGGAGTGATGTACTTCCGTTAATGTAACACATACAATTTAACGATTACTGATTGGTCTTACATACGTTTTGAAATTTATTCAGTAATTCCACTGAAGACATGACAACTTATAGTTAAATCGTTTAGAGGTTCTTCACATGGTTAAGTCTGATTAAAATTTATACTGGCTTAAGTCAATGATAGCTGTTAAGAATGTTCGATCAGTTTTTAGCATATCCGGTCATTCTTTTATTCATATAGGTACATAGGATATATTTAATAGTGGTAGGAAAGGAAAATACCAGTGCATATGCTAGCAATGCAGTGGGAAAGGCGACAGTGCTTCCATCTAGTTTATAATGTTAGAAACTACACTATCGAGCTGTCACTCGTTGAGAAAGAATATTGTGCCAATACCCACATTAAAAGTAAACATAACACATTAAACCCAACTTGTGAAACGTGGGAGTGTACTACACAACTCTGTCTACCACTTCGTGAATTATAAGAGTGATTATACGTATTTTATGTAAGAGTGAAGGTGTAAGTGGCTATGCTTGTTCTATATACACATTATGTACAAAGTGTAATAATTTAACATGAAAAATATTTTTTTTTTCAATAATTATTACCATCCTTTTTGACGTGTTATCTATATTTATGCATATTGTTTCGCCCCTAACTGAGGTGACACTCGGCTTCTTACTTCGCATAATATTCTCCTGTATCGAAGGTGCTAGTGATCACTTTGTTCTTGCAACGTATTAAATGAACAAACCAAGCGTAATATAATGTGGAATTCAATTAAATCCAAATTATCGTTAGTTGAGACATCAAGCTCCTTGGAACCTACACACGGTTCTTAGAAATGATATGAACAATGATATGAATGTAAGTCCATCTTTGGACAAATAATCAGGTTTTTTATTAGTGAAAAGTGTGCGCCTGCCCCTAACTCCTTAACTGGGAGGATTTAGAAAAATAAATTTCAATTATTTTTTTTTAAATCACGGAATCACACGGCCTCGTTGATGTAAAGGTTGCAAGAGCGACTGCTGAGCAAGAGGTCCCGAGTTCAATCCTCATTTTGGGTACCTACTTTGAGTTTTTTTTAACTTGCAATTCCTAGTAATAGTTGGGACTCTGGGTTTGTGCTAAATGTATGACAATAGACTCACACCCTATTCCATAGTGATACGTACATATAAATGTTTTACCTTCATCAACTACTTACCCCTTCTGGAAAATACAGATGTGATGTTATGTTATGTTCGTCTCAATCAAATGTATTAACATTTGTAAATCATGTAATAAAACGTAAAAAATTATTACATAAAACATCATTAAGTATTAAATATAATTGACTTTTTTTTCAAAACAGTTTATCAATAATGCATCGATTAGACATAATTACGATTCTTACGTTTTTTGTCACCTCAACACGCGTGTAGAAGACAATAGGACAGATTAAAATAACGTGACTCAGTCTCGATATCATCTTATTGACTTTGCGTTTGAAATTTCAGATGGTAGTTGTAAATTGTCGTGATTTTATTGTCCAAAGTGTTGTATCGTGTTGTGTTTTGTTGTGTTGTGCCGTTTTCTGGTGTATTGTGTCATGATGCCCTGTCTGAAGTTGTTTGTGTTGCGTTTCGTCATGTCGTGTTGTGTTGTATTTTAGTATATTAATACGTATAATGTATTTTATGTAATATTATATAGTATGAAAATAACTCAAATTATAAATAGACGCCACATTCGGCTGTGGTGCGGCCGGTTAATGATAAAATTCAATGTTTTCCAATAAAACTTTCATAATTTCGAGCCACATCACAACAAGTGCCATTCCACTGCTGGACATAGGCCTTTCCCCAGGTGTGGCACAACACTCCATCACAGATTTTAATATCATCGCTACAGCACCAT
Organism: Parelbella polyzona; assembly: GCA_018244815.1. Taxonomy (NCBI): domain Eukaryota; kingdom Metazoa; phylum Arthropoda; class Insecta; order Lepidoptera; family Hesperiidae; genus Parelbella; species Parelbella polyzona. The sequence goes on along the minus strand of DWMF01001037.1, from coordinate 4,958 downwards.
AAGGATTCTGTGCATATGGATGTAGAGCAAGCAATAAGCGCACGTATGCAGTTTGCAATTCAGACCACAGTTCAGTAAATAATTTACAAATGCCAACACAGAACTATGTATGTAAGTATATCACATCACATTCAGTGCTTGGTTTAAATCCACGCGAATCACTGTCACGCTGTGCGTGTAGGTACCTATATAATAGAATATTCTTATCTTTGTTTTTATTTATTTATCTTTTTGTACATTATAATATTACACATAGGTAATAAACAAATCATCAAATAGTGGTCAGTTAGGATATCGAACATTGTTTTATTATAACTTTTTTACTATTAAAGGTTTCGTATCTACGTAGGAATTATGCCCGGTGTATAGCAGTAGGCTCACCACCTATTCCATGGGACTTAAACGTAACTGGTGAAACGTGGGGTGTACTACACTCCTGTGCCTACCTACCCCTTCGGGGATTACAGAGGTGATGTTATACATAATATATTAATAAAGCTTTCATTTTATTTTGATAACACATCGCTGTATACCAAACCGCTTGGCTTTTGTCGACGTTTTACCGACTACGGTTCACGGCGCGCGCGTCGTACCATTTAAACGCGGGTTCGATGCTCAGCTCAGTGTTAGTCACGAGTTTTTGTGTTCCACATCACACGAAAATAACCAACTACACTTGGTTTTAACGCTCTGTTGCTGACCGCAAACTGCTACCCGCAACGGGACGAGACTTGAGGTAGAATTTGTTACCGCCCTACGAAATAGAGGATGCGTAGTAAAGTTATAATAAAAATAAAAACAATGTAAGATCGCGTCTGTATTTTACCGAGGGATAGGCAGAGGAGCGTAATACTCTCATGTTTCACCTCTTATACTTCTCATGAGATGAGCCTATTATCTACGTATTAAAATACCCGGGAATCGAAGCCAGGACTTCCCGAGCATTCTTCAGTCTTAACAAGACCGGATTTCCTAAGGTTATAATAGGAACGTTTTGCTGGATAAACAAAAAATACTGCTTTGCGGCAAATACATTTTATACAATATGTGTTTATGACCTCGCGTAGAGGTGGTTGGTAAGAACTAAAAGTGCCCCAGCGAATGGTGGCCGGCAATTTTTGTTTCAAAATGTGTATGCAGCGGATATTGTGCGGTGCAAGTGAAGCGTAGCGGGAGTTCAATGTATGCTCTACTTGGATACTTGGATACATGGGTACATGGGTACATGGATGCATGGATACATGGATATATAACTACATGGATACAAGGATGCATGGATACATTGATACATGGATACATGGATACATAGATACATGGATACATGTATACAAGGATACATAGATACATGGATACATGGATACGTAGCCACTTGGATACGTTTATCTATATAAATTATATTATGGAGGTCTGCCGTTGTGCGCTCTTCACGCAAAAACTGCTTGATAAATTTTGACGTTTTTTTGTTTTACGTCTTAGACATTTGGTCCCTATCTAAAAGAAAATTATTTCGACATGTTTATTTAATGTTAATTTAAAGAAACTACATTTTTTATGGTTTTTTTAAGGTTAGAAGCTAAGCATATTGTTGCCTTCATTATATTTTGTTTCAATTCATTTCGCCCTCCGGCCCGGTGTCGAAACGAGACGACGACGACGAGACGGACGAGACGGACGAGACGTCGAGACGGTCTGCGAAAGGCTGCAGGCAGATTCTGGATGCGACGAGCCGAGGAGAGGGCGCGATGGCACTAATTGGGGGTAGCCTATGTCCAGCATTGGACTGAGATAGGCTGATGATGATGGTATTTTGTTTATTTCTATTTACATAAAATTTAATGTGAATATTACAATAAACAATTCAGTTGAAGTCGCGGGTATCAGCTAGTTTACAATAAAACTAGTGGTGCTACCATACTTAATCAATTGGGGACATGAGTTTATCTTTCACCTATAAGTTTTCCTCATAACTGAGGTGTTGGCAAACCTAAAAACATAGCAATGAAGGTAGAAACCCTAAAAAATCCGATCTGGCAATATTAATATCATCAGAAATTTATTTACCACACAAATAAGTACAACAATAATGGTTTAAGAACAATGTTAACGAAGGTTTTCTCAATTTTGAACTTAGGTCTAAAAACTTACCTAAAGTTTGGTCATATATAATATTTAATTATATCGAGGTAGAGCAAACACTATAGCGTTACGCACCAGGTACTCTACACAATATCACACAATACACACACGTGTGCAATAACAACAGGTGGGCACTCACACATACGAATTATCCGCACACAGTCTGTTCTTTTTTGTTGCGGGTATTTTTATTACAAAAAAATTACTTTCAATTTTGTTTTATTAAGAACCCTTTTTATTGATATAGTACAACCCAACAAAAAACATGCTAGAAAAAATTGTCGCTTAAAATTTTACGGAGAAAGAAGCACCGATAGACTTTCCCGGTGGTGGTAGTGAGTGGTAAGTGGTCATATTGTTATCATTTACGAATCTACATGTTGGAATAATGACAATAGTAAACCTTATAACCTTGAAAAAGTATTACCCTATCAGTACAAATAACGCCGTTTAACATTATGACCTATACTCAATTATGCACAGTTAAATACTCACGCAAGAATGTATGTCTGTAACATATTATAAGTAGTTACACTGCAATTATGTTATCAATACGAATATTGATATTACATCATCACGCCAGATCTCTTACGGAGCAAGCAGAGAAAATCAATTGACAAATATCTCACACCATATATCATATTGCACGTGCACGGTATTTTCAGATATTTTTATCTTCAGTATGTTAATATCTCTCTAATCTTCTCCTTTACTAATTAATAAAAGATAAATCTGAATATAAGTATTTTTTTACGTTTATCAATTCAAGCAAACACTATATCTATCACGTTAAATTCAAGGCAGCACAATAATGTTGCGTCTGTAATTAGAATTTTACACAATAATAAAACACATCTGATATTTATCACAAAAAAATCTAGATTTCAACATTAGAAACATGCTGTATACCTTATCGTAGTACTGCATCATATGAGCAATCGGCTATCCTACATATCTCTGTTCACGCGATCTTAAGCTTGAGTGTTAAAGTTTATTTTTGAATAACGCAACTGTAAATCTAAAATTGTAAGCATAGTCATACTACCAGGTCTGCTTGAGCTTCTCCGTCCCGTTCTGCCATTATGAAGTGCAAAGAAGTGGAGGATTTGTACCATGTAGCAGAGTTCAACGTATCTGGCTATATACATACCAATTTTGATAATACAATTTTGTATTCAGACTTGCGTGTTAGCGCCCGGCGGACGGCAGCCATATTGTTTTCTAACTTTTTAAATTTAATTTTTATTGTGCCTTCAAGTGACTTTTTAACAGTACAGTGACAACAGTGCCGGTTCAAAAAAAGGATTATAATTTTTTTATCAGTACGTACATTTTATATTAATATGATCATAATATTACGTAATTTTTCATGCCATATTATTTTGTTACGAGCAACGCAAGATGGGTTTGATTCATAAAAAAGTTATTTAATATTCATGCGGTGTATTGTGAAGCGGTTAGGTGTTAATTAACGTAAATCCTTTTATAGATGTCGTATTTTCCCGGCAAATGATTTGGACGGGTTCAACAATGAAATTATTTGCTGTGAAACAACAAAGCGAGAAAACCATAAACATTTCCACCGACCGAGAGGCACGCTGAACATTTGGTCGTAGTTGTTATCGTGGGGGATTAGGCTTTTGCCCGATACTGTAAACAGCCGTTTTGTACATTGTGCTCTTTATAAAAGACTAACAATTAATGCCTATACATACGTATTAATCCGTTTCTTATCTTATTGTTAGCGACGTTAAATTAGTGGCTTATTCCACAACGTTACTCCATTTCGATGCCGAAAACAAATCTATATCATGCTTCCAATTTCAAATTTTTAACCTCCTCCGACATTTGATTGTAAGATCTATTGACTCATGGTAAAATTTGAAACAAATAAATACACTTCCGGTCACCCACCATCCAAGAACTGGCCGCAGGATTATATCTACGTATTGCTATCTGCAACCACGTCAATCCAATTTTTATAATAACAGAAGTAAATATAAAATTACTCATTTATTAAACGATTTTATTATAAACTATCTAGTTCTAATACTATATTAAAAACACGTCGCTGATTGCACAATTTGATATCATCAAATAAACATAACATCACGCCTGTAATTTTCAAAGAGGTAGACAGAACAGTGTACTACACTGCTACGGTTCACAATTTATCTTATAAGACCTTTATTGAAATAGGAGATGAGCCTGTTGCCGTACACCGGACACAAAAACATATAAACTAGCTTAATGTATGAAAAACCCATTTCAACCTGATCATTCTGATGACGAATAGATAGGTATAAACGCAAGTGGAATTTACGTCATAACAAAATTAATACGTATACGAATACCATATTACGTGTGCTTAACAAATATTTGTTTCAATCAATGATGATATTGTTTAATTTAACTTCCAACGTATTTCCTAATATAATCGCTGTAGAACTACACATGTAAACAGGGAAATGTATTTTTTACACGGTCGTATCTTTGATAATTTTTCCGTAATTGAATATTTATATAAAATCTCAATATACATTGTAATTTACCTGCATTCCTATCAGATATGTACCATGTAACATAATGGACTGATGCAATATAATTTATCATAGCGATCTAGTGTTGCCATCAGTGTAACAATACAATCAAGATGGATCATGAATATAGTGTTGCACTGATAGCGACTGGTTGCTTCCTAGGACGAGTTGTCTTAACAGTTAAAATGACTAAACCTTCCTATCTGATCAGAAAATTTTGAGCAATCGCTTATTTTTGTATAAAAGTAATTCGAGTCAAAGCGAAGAAAGAATAGATCCCCT
>DWMF01001036.1:0-12425 GCA_018244815.1 Parelbella polyzona | reverse complement strand
TCTGCCTACTTCTTCGGGGATTACAGGCGTGAATCTACGTTTTTTAATTATAAGTTTTTCTAAAAACATTACTTTATTTATTCTAGTAGTACATAACTATTATATTTAAATATGTATGGGCTTCGATAAACAAGAAATGGTTATTAGGCAAGTAAAATAGCCTTCGAGTATATTATGTGCTACTAATGCAGTATTTATCTGATCTCATCCAGCCTCTACCACTAATCTTCCTAAGTTATATAATGGTATTATGACTTCTTAGGTCAAACACTGGCTGATGGAGACTCGGAAGCCTCCAAAACCTGCGTAGGTATGTGTATGACAAGTGAAGTGAATATAGAAGAACCTCAGGTTTGTAAGGATAGAGATAATTAGCATTTGGTGCTCTCAGCGTAATATGTACTTATGACATCTGTGCTGATATAATAATAATAACAAGACCTCATATTACCCAAACTTGTTGCATCTCGGACGGTTTCTTCGCTGCTGTCTAAGAATCGTTACGCTGTAACCAAACCTGTACAGCTTTCAATTATTCAAAACCACAGAACCAGAATGACACAATTGTATACTATTTTTAAAGCGGATAGTTATTTCATAGGATTTGGGTAGACAGTCTTAACTGACCATTACAATCAACGAATAAATAAAGTAGGAGCGTAATACATTTGAATATATTTCATAAATCCAGTACAAAGTTACATTTACTATCAATCAGATCTTAGGTCATACTTTAGAAAGCATTTACAATCTTTAAGAGGCTCAAATTGTATGCTTTCTTTGATTTGGTAGTAGAACGAGCCTTTACGTATCGGAAATAAAAGATAATAGAAATATCCAGTATTTAATTTGAATACACAATTTTCGTCACAATTACGACGTTGAACAATTTGATTTTAATTTAAATTGACTGTTTCCAAAATAAGGCCTTAGATTTAAACTACATGTTCTTAGCTGTGTAAATCAGTCTCCTTAAATAATACATAATATTGCACTACTATTAGTAGTTTATGGAATGAATTTGCCTCCAGATTTTAAATCATTTTGTCTTCCAAAAATCTAAATCATAATTGCATTTTGAATTTTATCACAAACTAACAATTTCAGTATCATGAACGAGAGAAATACGTTTCTTATCGTCTTATTAATTGTGTAATAGAACAAATGTTTGATATAGTGAAGTGTAAATATTAAATAATTAAAATTAAACGACTTTCCAAATGCTGAAATAGAATATCTTAAAACTGTAATACAGAATATTAACATATCTAATAATTACATAGAAAATAATATCCAGTTAAACAAAGTAATAATTCGACGTACATTTAATAGAGTGCCGAAAAAATAGCACAAGAAATATTCCTAGATGGCAGCACAAAAATGATATCTTGTGATGTTTTAGTCAGATAAAAAATATTCTTTAATACATTTTCAGCTAACTAAACATATATTTAGAAATCGATTTTGGTTACAACTGATTATAATAATATTCATCTTATTTTATTCTAAGAAATATTAACAGTTGCCTAGGCCTAAAAATATATGTGTTAGCATAATTATTTCGTACTGTATCTATTAACATTATCAGTATTAAATCTTGCTATTACTGAATTAAAATTCTGCAAGACGCTACATTCACCCACACAGGAAAAACATGTTTTAAGACAGTTATTTATCAAAATAATCAAGTAATGATATAGTATTGCAATAATTTTCTCTATATTATATTCTTATTAAAAGTTAATTTAATTTGAAAATAACAATCTTAATAATTTAAATGTACAATAATTGTACTTCAGTTATAAGGTTATACCCATCATACTAAAATGTTCTTATAAATCTGCACCATTTATATTTGTGCCATTCCTTTATTTTGTAATCTCATTATGTGACAGTATCGTGATTTTATTCGAATTGTTATAAATGACAAAGTTGTTCTATCATAGACAATGTGCCATCTCTTAGCAAGTCTAGACGTAAACAATCCCTAAGGATTTTTTTATAATTACGCTTACCAAGCTTTCACCATCATACAGATTGTTTGTAGTATAAATAAACGATATAAACTGCTCAATGCTCTATAAATACATCGTTTTCAAGGCCAGAGACAGCTTAATGTAGATAAATATCAATGAGCATTCTATATAGAGAGGTGCAAGCGTTAAAACGCCAACAACACTTTATTTAAATATCATACATAAGTAAATTAATTATTTTATGATAACAAATAAGTTACCTACATGAAGAGTATTAGTATAAGTCTTATCTCATTCGAAAGTTTAATAATCTGTTATAAAAATAGCACCTTAAACTAAAATATATGAAAATGCATATGGGGAGTGAGCTCATATTAAAAAAAAACACAATTGTAATTATTGAACATGCATCAGAACAAATATTATTAATCTACCTGAAAAAATGATTCATTACATTGCATCCAATAAAATTAATAAGTCTTCAATAGAACAAACCTAATTGAAATCTGTTATGCATTACCAAAAATATGCAACATCAATCACATTCTTATTCCTAATAATGGCTAGCATAAATAGGTCTTTATACTGGGATGCATAATATAACTGGAAACATGCGAGAGTAACTATAGTCCTCTGTGACCCCTTCAGGGTTATACATGTGTGATATTATAGTAACTGAGTAACATATTTTTGATACAGATTCTTAACCCTTTTTTGCTGTTAAAAAAATTCTTCATCAATAAGGAAACTACTACATTACTTTACAGTTTCATATATTAGATATTCTTAGATATTTTGTGATCAATGAAATCCTGAAGACATATGTATCTTACATTCTGGGTATTTAGGTGTACACTTCAGTAATGATTATAAAATCAAAAACAGTGCATTGAACAGTTAAAGATTGCCACTCGTGCAAACAATGGTAGAACTTCTTTCTGAGGCAAGATGTGCAATAAAACAAATAAAACCAGATCAAAGAATATTCGTACCCCAGACACCAACAACTTGTGTCTGATACTGCTATTTATTAAACCCCCATGTAAAAAAGAGGTATTTGAAGTTTGATGTGTCTGTCTAAGGAATCTCAGCTCCTAAACAAATCTGTCGATTCTTATTTGCTAGTTGATATTAATGCACATGATACTTGGAAACAGGAAGTTATTAATTAAAACTTAAATTTTAATTACAAAAACATAATATCCTGTATTCACAAGACTATAAAGTATTTTATTTGCTATGAAACTATAAGTTACCATCTACAATTTATATTTGGCCCAAATATTCATATATACAGTGTTACCAATTCTATTTACCATACCATAACCAAATAAACACATTTTTATGATGGTCTCAACAAAAATCATTAAGGTTACAATAGTTTGATTAGGTGGTAAAGCTTCAAAATTATCAATGAACATTAACAGTCTGTCAAATAACTTTTTTGGTGATCAATTAGCCCTATATGACATATGACACACAGTATCTGGTAACATTAAAGTCCAGCCAAAGTGCAGGCATCAGTATCTGACACAAATAACAATTAATTTCTTACCATTCCAGAATCAAGCGACTGAACACAATTTTTATTGAGTGTTAAGCCATAATTTGTGAAACATCTGCTTGAGATACTATTTTCACTACAATACTATTATAAATATATGCCATTTTTATGAAAATAGTACAAATATCTATTTAGTATGTCTGCTTAAGCTATGTAAAACAATTTAAGGCAAATATTAGTGCATGAATTAGTTGATAAATATTGATTAATTTGATAAAGTATACATATACATGATGTATTAACTATAAAAATAGACTAAACTTCAAAATAAAATTTCCATTTGTGTTTAATATTCAAAGTTTTAACTCCAATTTAAATACTTGACAGTAAATTGTGTTCAAGTTACTTTGATAAACTGTTTACTTTCCTTAATTTATGTACATTCCTTTCCCATTAAATTCATCACAATTATTTCCAACATTGACCAAGCCATTGGGTATATGGTTATTACTGTGACAATCATTTATATTACAATCCTCAAATTTATAAATGCTATTTGGATTACTACCTGCAGTCATCTCATTTATAGATTCCAACAGATGTTCAAAGAAATTTGGAAAACTATCGTAACTAGGAAATACATTAATATCTATAACAGCATGATTACCTGTTGAATTATCTATGACAACATCAAATCCCGCTAACAACAATCCAATTTTTTTCCTTAACACCCTTATTATAGATTTTATTCTATCCTCATTCAGAGTCAACTTGATATCAGGTCTATCGTGTGGATCTAGGATAGACAATGTTGATTGGCTATCTGCTTTGCATACCTCTCCAGTACTGTAATGGATAGGATCCATATCGTCAGATGCATAAAAGTTTTTTAAGCTAGGCCGCTCACAAATGTGATACCTGTAAAGAGAAGATAACATCCACAATTCAACATAGACAAGTCTCTTAACAAAAGATATTTCAGTATGTTAACAATTTTTTCACTCTTTAATATAAATGCAAATTTGCCATAAGGAATATGACTCATGTAATGATGTCATGTCTTAATAAGCAGCAGTTTAACAATGATTTGCAAATATTTAAGATCAGTTACAAGCAGGCAGTTAGGCTGCCTCTATGGTCGAGTGGTTGCAAGTGTGACTGCAAATCGGGAGGTCCTGTGATCAAATCCTGTATTGGGTACTATTGGAATTTTAAATTTAGAATTTCTAGTAGTGACTCGAAGTGTGGTCTGCGCTCGGTGTATAGCAATAGGCTCACTGCTTATTCCATGGAACATACACATAACTGCTGAAACATGGAAGTGCCTACCACTTCTGGGACTACATGTATGATGTAACATACCTATTTTAAAATATAATGCTCTTACCTATTTCCTACAAGAAAGACTTTATGGAGAACTGCATTGTGATTAACAAAGCTTTGAACCACACAAGGTGGCTTACATACATTTAAACCCCTTTGATTAAAAATAAGCACCATTTCATGAGCAGATTTAGAACCATGAGCAATTGTTGGTTTGCAAATGATGGGGAATGTTACACCTCTCTGTCTCATTATCTCCAAATTCTGTTCTGTACTGGATGTGACAAATTCTGCAAAGTTTGGTGTAAATACTCCATGACTTTGAAGTGACGATTCTTCTTGTAATATTGTATAGTAATTGTATCTGAAAACAATAGTAGAAACATACATAAATGTTGGTTAAAAGTTGCATGTATATTTACATTTTTTTCTAAACATCAATATACACTTTTAATAGACTATAAGTGCATTTTTAAATGCATATAAAACAACATACTGTAAATTACAAATTTTTTTTCTTTTAAATGTTTTGGTTACCTCCCATTTAATGATAATAAGAGATTATATACAGCTATTCAAATACTCAACAATTAATAACCTGTTCAGTATAGTAATTATTTAGTATTCTAGAACACCCTAATAATTTTTAATATTAGTACTACAAATATAATATAGCAAGCAAAATATTTAAATAGTTAAAAAGTGACGAATTTTTTAAGAAAATTAGGCATCAAATGAATTTCATTTAAATTTTTCAATGTAATTCAAGAACGCTTGTAATTGTAGGTATTTCATAAATTTTACAAATGCATAATATTTAGAACTTGTATGCCACAACAGGCATAAACTTAATAAATAAATGACATACCTATTTAATAATATTCTGACATTTTCCAATTGGTCAATAACAATAATATTTGGGTGGTTCGATAAGTACTGCTCCACACTACTAATGATGTTTGAGGCCTGTTAAGAAAACATTATTTAAGTCATAAGTAATATTTACAGTTCTTATATATATACACATAACATCTTTAAAATGTAATAATGCCTTCAATTGAGATGTGTGTTTATTATTAAGAGAATAAAATTAACAGATTTCCAGATATTATAGATGTTAAACAACTGTGACCTGTCCTGGAATAAATCAAAGCTAAGAAAAATGTGTAATTATTCTTACAGAACGATTACACAGGAATTGTTGATATTGTACTTAAGTATCAGTTGTTCAGACTATTAGAGTCTGTGTGCACTTAAAATAATGAACATATAGGCTTAAAACAAATCTGTATATTTGCAAAGCATGGTGTGATTACATATAGATTACAATGAGCTGGAAGAGAAGACTGTGCTCAACAGAGATATATAAGAATTACAATAACCATAACTGCTATAGATAAGGGCTATTCCAACTAAATTATAATTAAGCTAAACCTATTAATTATCTGTGAGAATACACCTCACCCAAATTACAGTAAACATGTGTACAAGATAATACTGTAATAACCCAGTAACTATAGCACCCATTTGTATGTGACACAAGTGTACATTTGATAAACTGTGTCATTACACACACACTATGTTTAAACAGCATAAGTAACTCAACATGTTAATTAATTCAAAGTGGAATGAATCATACAAGAGTTGCAAAATTTTCAATTACATCTACAGGCATAATAAAGGATATTTATTTGAATGGTGTAAAAAAGGAGTCTTTTTATTTTTAACTTCATGATTCATTTTTTCTGTCACTCACGAAAATTTTAATTAATTTGTTAGTACAATGGCTATAGTGTGATATAATAGCATATTCAGTTTCAGGCTTTCAGGGAATCTAAAGCCTATGTAGGCTTACAAACACACTAAGTCTCACAAGATTAAACAACAATTTGTTAACTGAAATATTATTCTTTTTAAGAATCCTTCATTTTAAATACACATTCAGAGTTATTCACCAAATGGGCAAGAGTTTAAAAACATATTCCAACAAATATTGTACCCAGCTGATTTTTATGATTTTAGCCAGCAATGATCTTCACAGTGATGTGTTGAAGTATTCAGTTGTGTATAAATGATGATCCTAACATTTTATGCCCTTAAGGAAAATATTTAAATTGTAAATCTAACATACAAGGTTATCATGTTCATTCACCAAACTGAGAGGAAATTGAAAATGGTCATTTTTTGTCACATGTTAATTAGTTTACCTTGGTATCACCTTGATCTGCTGCGGCAATGATGTCAGTCAATTTGTGGAGGAAAACATCCATTTTCCCTTGATCTTCTAACGGTCTCTCCAAATCCAACTTAAATTAAATAATTAATAAACTAATTATTACGACATAAAACAGAAAATTAAGGCTGAACATCACATATTCATGCTACTCACCTTATTAAGATTAATGCCATGTGATTTACATGTATTTTTCAATTCTTTCCAATTTAGTTTTTGGCTTTTTTTGTCGGACATCCAGATGCCAATAGTCTTACAACAGGTGTTGTTTTCGTTCATGTTTGCCGATGTACTGTCACTCTGACTCACAATCAAAACATAATTAAGTTTTCAGCAAACTAAGGTGCTCAATGTGAAACGAGATTGGCCGGAAAGGAGGTTTATGTTTATTGCTAGTAGGCCGTGCAAATAACCAATAGGTATTATTTCTTTTCACACTTTATACTATGATAATATATCGAACCAAATTACACAGTACAGTACACAATCACAGATTTTTATGAATGCTTCTTATTTGTCGTTGTAGATATGAAATAAGCACCAAATTTCTTCAATTAATTATAAAATGACACCATCATTACAGATTTCAATATCTATGAACTCTCCCAATTTAACTCAATGAAACCCAGAACTCCGAGCCGTGTACTATGTTGTACCAGGCGCTTTTTGTAAGTGTCAAGTTATCATCCTTTGCCTCAAGCTGACGATATCTTGTACACCCTAGACATTGAGCAATGTCCTAAGGTATTTTTCCTTATTCTAATTGATTCCAATAGGGGCATATTATTATTATGATGGCACACAACAGACTACTTTAGATATCATTTAATCTGAATCCAAGTACTGAATTGATAATTGGCTCCGTTGAGTAACAAAGAACATAATTTTTCTTATAAAGAAACTAAAGAACATTAAGTACAACAGAATACCTATTTGATAGTAAATTCGAAAGAAGTAGATATCCAGAAAAATATCAGTGCATAGGGATCTCCGTTATACGGATACTAATATTGTATCCACATTTCTGTTTTTAAAGATTATAATTATATTTAATTTGAAAATATGTACTCGGACACAATTAAAAAGTATACATTACGGCAATATCAATACCTATAAAGGCAATTGGAAGACCAATCTGTCTGATGTCTGATCCATCGAGACCATTAAAACGTTATTTATGTACCTATACGGTTTACATCATATTAAATCCTAGTATATTTACCTAAAAACTAGTACACCATTTTATATTGTCCTAGCCTCGGCTGCCCATACATACATAGTTCTACCTGCTATGCATAACATTTAAAAAGCGCCTATGTCAATCCGATTGTCGTGCGGCTGACAGTCACCGGCACTCAGAACTGTCAACGAAGTACTATTCTGCAAGTTATTGTGACATAAAACTTTACAACTGGGCGCTAAACTAGTCTGAGATTTAAGTGTGATATTCAAGATAATAATTTCATTATTTTGTAACTTAAATAATATATTTTTTGTTTCATATCATCATTAATTGGAAGTATTGATATTGGCCACTAATTTTGTCGTATTTTTTTTCATTGTTTTAAATGACGATGTCTGAAAGCGTTCTTAACGTAAAGTGTAGCATATTGGAATTACTGTCCGGACTCAAAACAGATGAACTAAACGCTATTGAAACGTGGATTTCTTCACGATCTTATAAAAACGGTATTTATTATTTCTAGCCTGCCTAACAAAGTTACTGGCATAAATTTAAACTATTATCGAGAGTAGCGTAGGTTATATTGTTGTATATTTTCAAAATGATGATTTAAACATAAAGTAATTGACATTTACTCTGTACCTGATTAAGGAAAAAAATTTTACACTATTTTTTAACTAAGTTTTCACATTGTGGTATGTAATTTTAATAACCATATTTTGGTCAAATTTACAAAAAACAATACTGTTTTAAAACAGGGTTAGAAAATATGATCCCAACATGTCTTTATTAATCAGTACAATAAACAGAAGCTTTAATCCTACTAGAGAATAATGGTTGCAGAGAATAATGATTACTATAGAATGATGTTACAGATTTAGATAATAAGATTAAGCTTCGAAAATCGGAGAAGCTTCTAAATCAAATTGGTGAAGCAATAAAAAAACTAGTACCATTTGAGGCTGAGATGCCATCAGAAGATATCATACCACCAACTATTGGGGATCAGTCAGACTGTAACAAAATTAACACTTGCCATGTGGATGAGTTTCTGTATGATGAATCCGAGGTTTCCAAACTAGTTAAAAAAGGAAAACTGAAAAGGCACTATTGCTTAGATTGTCATTCTCGTAATGTTGAAGTAAGTTTGGAATATATTTTTGTAATGGAAATGACCAAGTTGTGTGTTTGTCTCATGTCATAACTAATTATATATATGTCATTTGTTAGTCATATATTGCAGATAAAAGAAAAATGACCCAATAAGTATTTAGTATTGCATATTAAAGTAAATCTTCATCCTGTTTAAACTTTTCAATAGGGATATAATAGAACCTCCCTGATTTTTGTCTACCTCATGGGAGACAGAAAACAAATGTAATATCAAATTTTAATTTAGTAACAAATGCTTTAGAAAATATTAAAATTTTAAACTGAAGTTTTGACTTTTAACTTGATATGAAGTGTGGTATTGTTAAATTGCCAATTCATATTTAAAGTACTTGAACATTACACATTTTTTAAATGTCTTTTGTACAAATTATATTAAATTTATTCTTTTAGGAGCTGATTTTCATATCTCATTCAATGTCAAAGCAAGCATTACAATATATATTCAAAGTGTTGCTTCCCAAAGATTTGGGTGAAATGCAACTGCTGGATGTTGGTTCCCGGCTGGGAGTTGTACTTTATGCAGTATGTATAGAAATTATTAATTTACAAGGATGATATATTATAATAGATATATAAATTTACAAAATATATAGTTTATGATGTAATATATTGTGTATAATGGTATTTTTATTCCCTTTTTTACTTGCAGGCATACTACTTGACGAATGCATCAAAAATTATTGGTATCGAAATGAATAAAGACTGTTGTGTTGTGCAAGAAAAAATTATTGACCAGTTCAACATGGACAGGAGCAGAATAGCAGTAATCCATTCAGATGTTATAGAAAGGAAAGATGTAGTAGAAAGCTCACACATTGTCATAATCAATGTTTTAGACTTTTTTGTAGATATCGAAAAACACAAACAAATGTGGTATTTCTTTAAAAAGTATATGAGAAAAGGTAGCTATCTAATATCAAACAGAAGTATGACGGAAACTTTGAACACATTAGACATTTTTGAAGAATTCATGGACTGGTTGAGCATTGGCAAACCAAATCAAATTGAAAATGAAGTGTATCTTGATGCAGAAGATTACAGTGAACTGTTTCTGTATACAGTGAATTGAAAGATTAATTATATTTACATGTGTATTATGGAAGATCTATTATAAAATACATAGTAATCTGTGTATTATACTTTTAATGATCCTTCTTTTTTACTACCTACTACACTTAATCAACTTCATAAAAATTAGATGTGAAATAAATAATAGTAGAAAAAGTATTGGACATGAAATAAATAGAGTTAAAGTCAAGTAAATTAGAATACACAATTATCCCTAGCCCTTTTCCTAAGCAGAACATCCAGGCTTAAGTGAGATATAACATAAAATTGAATTCACAGTCGCTTGAATTTTCTACACCTAAAAACTATGTAATTGATACTCGCAACATAGTCTGTACACAAAATAAAAAATTGATCGAATCTATACAGCATTTTTTGCATATGCACTTGACAGCAACCCCTCTTCATTTAATTCATATAGATTATTACGTCATTTTTCCATATTACATGCCGTCCGTCATAAAAGTCTATAATTATGTTGTAGGTATGTGTAATTTTTTGAAATGAAACGTCTTTGTTGAGGAGGGAAAAAAGTCGTAAGCACCGTGCAAAAAGCGTAACGCGTTTGTTTAAATTGGCACAAAATCACTTAAAAATTTGTTATTCTGATGATATACGATTCGTGTTTTGTACTATAATTTCACAATTGATTGTTTTTTGGTGTACTGGTTTGGCGTACCGCCTTTTGTTCTTACTCAATATTGTTACTCTTACAAAATGTACCTATTTTCTTTTATGTGGTTGACAATATTTTTAACATCAACTGCTATTTTTAAGTTATTCAATTATTGTATTTTAACTCACATAATATTTAGTGATCACCTATCACTCTCTGTGATTAAAAATACCTATTTCAGGTTATTTTAAATATTCAAGATTCGTGGCGAAAAAATTTATAGTGGCAACATTGAATTTGCAACAGCGTAATGAAATGATGGTCAATCGTCTGAGAATTGTGATCGAGGCGTTAACTTGGGATACAAATCTTTATTTGAAATTTTTTATTTAGATATATTCATATAGTTTTAATAATTGCATTTACCATAAGTGTACATGTTAACTTCTTACCATGTGGCATGAAGCAAGAAAACAGGAGCGGTTAATCAGGGGCATGATTGTGGACTACAGACGCAGAGCAGAACGTCGCAAAGACTTCTATGAGAAAATTGTTAGTATTTCTTTCTATTTAAATTATAAATACACTAAGGTACTAAAACTGTAATTGAAAATCATTGCATCGTCCATTGGAGAAGTTGCGTTTTTATGTTTTGTTCACGCTTTGTTTTGTAGAAGGCGGAACCAACCCAGTTCTTGCAACTTCACGGACGGCCATGTAAAATTCATTTGGATCCAGCTGTCGCTGCGGCGGGGGAGGGACCAGCTATTATGTAAATACAAAACAATAACTATATAAACATTACATATCCGTGTCAAGTTTTTCTGCTATATTTTCATTTGCAAATTGAATACATGCAATAATTATTATCATCATTATACCTAATTGGTTATGCAGAATGTTTTGGGTATTACTTGCTAGACCATTTTGTTTATCATATGATATTGGATAACTCAACATCACAACTGCTGTTGTATACACTTAATTATTTTGTGCACTTATTTTAATTATGAAACATATTTCTTTTAACAGTATGCCATGGCAAGGGGATAATAATAACATGATAGACAGGTTCGATGTGAGAGCTCACTTAGACTATATACCAGAAGTTAAAAACCCAGATGTACCTGCATCAGAACTTAGCCAGGAGGAACGGCAGTGCAATTATGAGAGATATAGAATCCTTGCTCAGAATGTTTTCCTGGGCATAAGTAAGTGAATTTTGTTAGGTGTTATTTCACTATATTTTAAGATAATTGTCTTAATTATGGAAGAAAATATTCCAATCTAACAAGTAGATAATGCTGTATGTAGAAAATATTTACTGATTTCAGATTTTTAATGTATTT
>DWMF01001035.1:0-12429 GCA_018244815.1 Parelbella polyzona | reverse complement strand
GGTTGTCTTCGACATCCAGCATCACGAACCGCCCTTTCCTAATACAATACTAAACAAAGAAACGGGTTTCGAACTGGATGCATAAATAACAGAAGAAATAAATTGAGGTGTAAAAAGATATATCGCGGCGTCTATTAGAGGGCGGAAATGCTTCCCGCGGGACGATGGCGTTGGATAGTTAAAAAACGTGTAGGTTATGTTGTGGTGGACGCATAGCGTTGTGGCTAGATCGCACATCAACATTAGACTTTTGGTTAGTAATAGTAATACTTTGCTATAAAAGTTGTTTTAACCATTCAGCGCCAATTGTGGAAGGGTGGTAATAGCCCGAAACAAGGCCTCTAAGCGCCACTCCCTACTCTAATGTCAAAATTCTTATTGACCCTGAGGTTTAATAATTATAAGCATCCCGTCTCAGTATTGTTTGTAGCACGATCAGATCATCATCGCCACCAACATCATTATTAATCCACCACCGCATGTTTGTCTCGTGTCGGAATTACAAGAACTGTGTCACAAGAGCAATATTCCGATTGAGAGACTTCACACGTCCGACAATATTGTGAAAAACTCGAAGGCTTTTAGATTTTCTTCCCGTTTTGGATTTTCTGCATTCTTTCGCCGCTGTAGAGACATAAAAAAAATATTAATTTTTCAAATGCAAATAATCTTGTAAATCGAGAGGTTTTAAATCTCAGACCTCTGAATACTGTCATCCAAACCACCAGGATATTGCCCCTTATTATTTAATATGCCTACCAGTAGCCAACACTGCTCTGGTAAGTATTATATAGCCGTAGCGAACTGTAAACAATTTACGAGGGAACCACAGACAATAGAACTTACGTATTCCAGAATCTAAAAGTTAAATTGATAAAATTCACGGTTTTTAGATCTACTGAAGATCCTATGACAACTAAGACTAATGTCATTTTGATTGGCAACGAACCGCCACAAATTTATTTTGTCGCTAACAACATGTGTTTCCTCTCCTCGGAGTATTATTTAGACGAGGAGAGATTACGACGGGTTAAGGCTGTTTTCTCGTGTACTTGAAAAATGAAACTGTAATAAGAACTGCATCCGAATAGTGATGGCTCATTATTAATAATGAATAAAACGGAGCTCGCGTCATGCGAACGGTGAACACATTGCGCTTTCTCGTTCTTTGTAGCTCGGAAGTCCACCATTACTCTGGCACCTCGAGGAAATGACAATTAACAGTTGGCAGCCCACCAGTCTCCTCGGTTAAGTAACAAAACAGCGGGCCACCGGGAAAATGACGTAGAAAAAGCACCGCATCGCCAGGAGTTGAGGAAAAAGTGCGATCGTTACCGTGATTTATCTTTTGCCACATGTCATTTTGTCCTTTTCAAATAGGATAGGATTTTCGTGAACCAGCCGCTTACGCGGATTATATTTGAACTGGAAACTCAGATAGCGCTGCGGACAGTTTTATTGGTAGACTGCTGCGCGAGATTTATTTAGGTCACGATGCTTACAAATATCATAATTCATAAGAAGTGGAAAGTACATTCAGAGAATCGTCAATGAAATGATAATCGCTTAGAATCAGTACCTCAATGTTCCAACGTCAAGGATACAGTTGAGAATACTAGGAACTTTACTTAGACCTCACGTAACCAAATCCACGATGCCAAATCCAAGCTCATAGTAGTCTCCGCCCCTATTAAAGTTCGCTACCTACTTCCATGCAGTAAACAAGAACTATCCGTGTTGCTGTCAGTTAAAAGTAGCTGCGGGCCAGTAAGCAGTGCACATGCATTCTAAATTAGCAAGCCGCCTTCTAGTAGTAAATTCCCATACAGTTCGATACGGATGTTATGGTAATACGTATAATTATTTACCGTCAACTTGTATTTTGTTTAGTAGAAAATTAAAGGAGAATGCTTTATTAATTTGTTTTGTTTCAATCGTTGTATTTGTTTTGTTATATGATTTGCTTTGTTTTATCTTTTGTTTTATTTTATCATTTGTTTTGTGGTCAGTTCGGTTTTTCCTTTTTACTGCTTATTTTAATATCACTTGAAATCTTGTTTATTTTCTGTCTGCGTCGATGTCGTAATAAGAACTGTGTGTAAAACCTGTTACTGGTGAGAAATTGTAATAAAATTGTTAATAAACTGAGATTAATAATATACACCTGAAAATATTAATTTTACCTTTGTTCACTTGGAAACATTGTTATTCTAAATTGAGAGTAACACAATCGATAAGTAAGTATTCTTTATTAGGCATTTTAGCTGTGAAATTCCCATTTCCTGTCCTGGATGGGGATTGTTCAAAGACATAAAGAAGCAGTGCAAATATTTCTGTTTCTGATAGTTCCCTCCAAATTTCTGTTTGTGATCGTCGGAATACATTTGTAATTTGCCCCATACTTTTGTACTGTAAGTGTACATTGTGAGCATATTTCACAACGCACGTCTATGATTGCCGTACCCACGACAATAGCCAGCCTTAATCCAAATTAATCCGTACACCTAGTAGACGGCAGTTTGAATTATTTCCAAAATTCTCTATGTACCATACGGAGAAATTTTACCGTAATAAATGTAAACTCTACTGATAGATAGATATGAGAATTTTTGTAAACAAGTGTGTATTTAATATAAATTTGGTCCTGAACCCAAACCGTTAATTGCGAATGTAATATAGAAATAAACGATATTTATTGCGACAGCAAGTCCGAACACGGTGCGGCGAGCTAGGTCGTAATTTCTACAATTTCTAAAGCGCTCCTAACTCGACACAGGTGGAGATAAATTACAAGGAAGCATAGAGTACGAGGCGGTACGTAGCAACATGGTACTGTCGTTTTATTCCACAGATCTAAGAATAAGTAGAAATGTATGTATATGGTTAGTTATTATAAAAATATCACGCCTGTATTTTCCCGCAGGGTAAACAGAGAAGTGTAGTAATACGGACTGAATGATTCACTAGTTATGTTATACGTCCCAACATGGAATAGAGGGTAAGCCATACAACGGACGCATGGCTGAATTTCATTTTGGAAATGTAACAAATCAGTACGTTATCATCGTGTTCGATAGGCTTAAACCAGCCAGGGCATAGCAGAGGAAAGTGTTTACATAATGTTGTATTGTCTTGCTAAAGTATCGGACACGATGATTCCGAAATCACATAATCACAAGGACGTCCTTGGAACAACATACTATCTAGTCTATGCTGAATTATTTATTCAATACCCATTCTCATCGATACACATTTTGAATCATTAACCGCATTTCGAGTGTAACTTATAATGCGAATAGAAGTTATGGCAAATGAATTAATAATAAAATATATGAATTTGCTTTCAAACTGACATTACTCAAAATGTGTTGATATAAATCGTACACGCACATCGATTTTTTCCAAAGCTTTAAAAGCTGTAAATTACAGTATCACGATAATCTGCCATGATATTTAACACGGTCAGTAGTCACGTGTAACACAACACCGTGTCTACAAGTTGTTCGGTCTGCGCTCTAGCCGGTGGCGTAATGGACAAATAATGCGCACGTCGCTCGCCCATTATAATGTTATTTGGGGGCAATAATTGCTGAGGCGGTGTTCCCAACTGGAATCGGCGAGCATGCCAACAAACTTAAGAACCTGTCTCATTGCGATGAGTTAAATTGAGCGACCAAAACACAATCGTAACGGGTGCATTTATGAATTACTGCCTCACACATAAATAGACATGACAGAAATGTTTCCCATTATCCCTTGTATCGCGATAAATAAAGAAGTAGGCACTGGTTCTTATATATCAACAGTAATAGATATCTGGGCATTTAGCAGGTTGATGTTAGAAAAGGAAGGTAGGGCAGAAAGTGAAGACACTATCATGATGCTACAAAAATGATTACAGTTGTATCGTGAATTCATTCATTTATTTGTCCTTTATTGTATTTTACCTATACCTATGTTTTACAAGGTGTGACGTTCTAAAAAACTGCAAAAAGAACTTAGATGCGGCAAGCCGGGGGCGGTAGGCTACGACATTCATCAGACGAGGCCTAAGTCCAACAGTGGATGGAACAGGCTGACGATTATGTTTGAAGCTGGTTTAACGCTTAGGGACACTACCTACTCTCTGTGTTACTCGGGACCAGAATACGAACTGTGGTATCTCTTGTTTCTCGTAACAGGCGAGTTAAAAGAGCCTTCCGGGGTAGTGATTGATTATATTCCCATATAATCGTTTCCAATTCCTTTAATTCCTTTAATCGTTTAGTTAGTGATCCCGGGAAATCTTAAAATTCGGAAAATGTAGGATAAGGCGTCATGTTTCACGACGACGACGTAAGAATGTTACGCTATAGCTTATGAAAATATGCCAATAAATCATCACCTCAACATACACAATTCTTCTCTAGAACTTTTAGTTGATGTTACTGTGCAGTTAAATTGAAAGAAATAATATAATTGGTACCCCGGGACTAAATCCTCGGTGACCTAAAATTAACTAAGACACTCCACAAATCCTTTACGTCACGTTATTAGAATCTAAACTTATGTGAATTGTGATCATATGAAAAACGATTCGATTACATTTCTTCATAATATTCTCTAAGGGGTGTGAAGTGCACCACCGCGCATATGGTCAGCATGGCAAACTACGGCTTTAACCCTTTACCACTAACAGAAGACCTCCGTCTAACAGTCGATCGATAAACGGATTGATAATAATGATAATAAAAAACAAATAAAAAAACATTCTGATAAATACAATTCTCACAGGTCTGGTTCACTATTAAATGTTTCGTGACGATTTACATACACTATTAAATATTCACCGGACTTACTCGCGTTTGTTTTTCGGCACGACCTTACTAGTCTCTATAAGTTCTTTTTCATGAAGTCCTGCCGATTGCAGCGACGTCGTGGTGAAGACGATGAAGGTGAAATGATACTGAATACTTTAAAAAAAATGCCCCGTTATTATACGACACGATATAAGTATAATACTATTATTATTATCATATTATTATTATGGATTATTAGTATTATAATAGGCCACGTTATCGCAGTTCGCTCGCAGTGAGACCAATCGGTAAATCATTTCGGGCGGACAGCTCGCGACCGATGTTCTTTTGTTCTCGCATGATAAATACCGCGCTCCCAAAAAGTCATATCGCTCCCAATTAATTATTATTATTTGTATTCGTTTTACACCACTAGCAGCGAAATTGGCAATCGGCTTTCGAAGCGTATCGGAAGCGACCGTAACTTGTCAAAATAATAATAATAGTAGTAAAAAGGTTTCGAAAAATTAAGCATAACTTTGGTACTAGTATTTCATTTTAATAAACCGTATGTAAAATGTTTGATAATACAGTTATAGAAGTTATATATTAGTTACATAGCTGACACCTGACTCCGTGTCTGACGTTGTACAGTCATATGCGTAATATGTCCAAGTCAAACTTCCTAATATGCACATATCATTTATAATAATATCATGGACCTAATCGCACGGCCATCTGATCCCAAGCTAGGTTGAGCCTGTGCTACGGTAACGAGACAACTGATAAACTACATATTTTATCGAATTCTAAGTATATGCGTACTTTCATATTTGGATAACTTTATACTTCAACAAAATAATAACTGTACTAAACTCACAAATATTTGTCTTGAGCTGAAATCAAACCCACAGAAACGGGCGTAACAGTCGGTGTCACTAAACCTTGAACGAGCAGGCCAGGGTCTACCACAAATAATTGTTCTTTTAATTTACAAGAAAGAAATTCCCATAAGAGCATTTCTAGTAAAAAAGCTTTACGATTATGTAAATTGCAAATGGGCTGTATGTCAGTGATATCAAGACATGAACTATTACAATCGAGCGATCGTAACTCGCATTCGTATTTCTTCGGGAGCGGATTTCCAAAAACAATGTAAAACACTTAAAGGCAGATCTAACGTTGCTTCATAAATAGGTGCAATGGAATGCACAAATCCGCGCGTAAATCCGTATGATGTATTCGCGTGCACGTAACTGGGGATACGCCATTATCCGGATTTTGCATGGATTTATGCAAAATATAAATTCCACCAATACGAAATTGTGATCACATGCAAATAAATTGTTTTTAACTATTTTTTGTATCACATTGAAAATTTATTAAGACATATTTTATATATTGAATCAATAGTGACATAGGGGTTTTAATAGAAGATGAAAATTGCTGATATTTCAAATAGAAAAATCAATTCTGAACAATCCAATGCTTGCTATAATGGAAGCGGAAAACAACGAGGAAACCACATCTGGTACACAGTTAAACATAATGTTAGCAGGTAAAGGGATAAAGTCGACTATCCTGTACTTAACCAGCGATTCCGAATTTGCCTCTTTCATTATCAACTTGCGCCGGTCCACTGCTGGACATAGACCTCGCTAATTGCAAACCACTAATCTCGATCTTCAGCTCTTCGTATCCAACCACTTCCATCCACTGCGCATATATCACTCATCTCGAAGAGAGTACTATGCTAAGTAGTAGTCCCTCCCAGATACTACGCTAGGTAGTAGTAGATAATACGACTGCACTATTAACCGGTTTTACTTCAAAAGGAGACCAGCGCTCCGCAGCGAAACGGAAAGTGCTGATGATTAGGGCCATGTAAATCTTATATCTCTACGAAAATCGAATACCACAATTGGCTCACATCCGCCGCAGCCAACCGCCGCGGCAGCAGCATTGTGCGCCTAATTACAGCCGAGAGCCGAGCGACTCCGGCCGGGAACAATTACAAATTCAGCAAAGTTCCTCCCCGTGCCGCCTTTGAAAGAAACTACTTTGACGCGACACTCCACGGCGCCTCGCTTTCAGTTCCACGTCATTTTTTATTTGTCGCGTTTTGGATGTGAGATGAGCCGAAATACAACAGCACTAGATAGAAATTGGACCGGCACTGCGTTTTAGAGCTTCGAAGTGTTCATGTTAAACTCAAGCTAAGAAGCTACACGTGTACCAGGTAACTTTAAACTCTACTACTCTACTACTTTATTGGTATACATCTCTGCGTGTGGTTCAAATTGGTTGGGTGAAAATTATTAATCGTTTAGTTCCCTTATAGTTCTTATCATCTCTGTTACGGTAAAAGAAACTAACATCACGCCTTCTATTGTGTATCACAAGTTATTAAATATCTTTATAATGTGACAGCATAATTTACTCTCAAACAAATGTCAGTGCACATGGAAATTGTCCAGTCATGAAATAGTTGACCAAGTCGAAATGTTTGAAATATTGTTATGCATTAGGTCTAAGAGAGTTCCTAAAAAACTATAACCACATAAAAATGTATCAAATACTAAATTAGCTCAAGTTGATATTGTACAGCCAAATTTAAAGCACTTTTTAGCTCGCCGTCGACTTTTCGTTCGTAACGCGCCGTCTAAAAACCCTCAGGCCGAGACTTACGTTCTCATTTTTCTTTTACCCTGTCTTAAGGAATGTTTTGAGACGGTTTTGAGGAATGAATGAATGTCTTAGAAACGCGAAGAGTTAGAACTCTCTCAAACGGAATTAAACTGAATTCGTGTTTTGCTTATTACAAGTTTGAAGATTTCAGAATATTTAGACGAAAAAGCTCTGGGATATGGCAACCCGTTTTAGGACGAAAGAATTAAATTATTTTAAACTATTCACTGGATTCCCTTTTTGAAATGCTGGACAGATCAAAGAAACATACACTAAGTCAAAATATAAATGGACGAGTACAGTGTGGCAATTCTTTAAACACAAACGTTAGAATTACCCACGCTTCACTCTTAGTACATTAGTTGTTTTTATACTTCCAGTTTAATTAAATAATGGATTCCTGGACGTTCCGCAATTTAGAGTTTTAAAAGCGTATTATAAACAACTTCCCTTTTTACCGTTTGCTGTATCACTTAATAGAATAAATTCGTGGTAATCTCTGCTTTGTTACTATTCAGGGGGACAACACGAATTTCAACCATATTCCCAAGATATAAGTTCCAAAATGTTATGTATGCAGTTTATTTCGGCAATGTAAACTTATCTCAGTACCTAGAGACAATGTGTATAAAATGGAATTTCGTGGAACATCATATCATGTGTAATGTGCGAGTTGAACGATCGGATTAAAATAAACAAATCAAACTGTACCTTTGATAGTAATCTAAATAAACACAATAACATACATATTTAGTTTCACTTGATACCGTGATACGTACTACATATATAACCTATTTAAATCAGACCATTTCAGTTGTCAGCAGTAGCAGTATTTCCGTGATCAGCTTTGAAAAGTTTAGATCCTGATCATCATTTCTGAGAGAAGACCCAGGTCAAACCGTAGGACTATTAAGGGGTTCGTATTAATAAAGAATATATAAAAACATTTTCATCTGTCCAACGTCATACTATCAAACCTATAGAGGCCGATCAGAAAAACAATTGACACGCGCGTGGAATGTTTGCCGGAACTAGTAACTCTTCAGAGCGCTAAGCTAATTACCCACGCAGTCAGAATGCCGGTCGCATGTTTGGTGTTGGATCCTAATTGAGACATCGTTCAGGCCTTACAGCGGAAAGTAAAAGACTTTGAAGACGGTGTGCCGATTAACATTTCTACAGCGTTCTTTAGTGGATACGTTTTACGAGTTTTGTTAATGTATATTGGCCAGGTCCCACTACGGGGCCATTCAGTAACATATGGTTTCAGCGAATGATTACTCGTGTTGGGGGCTATTAAAAAAAAATTAAAGCAAGTAAAAGAGAATGCCACATGTAACATAGTTTTGTAAAACGAATAATACTGAAACAGTAAATTTTAAACAAAATCCGATTGAAATAGTCGAAATTAAACTGTACTTTCTTTTTAAGGACGAAGTAAGTATTTAATTTAATCGTTAGCTGATTGATATTACGTACACATTACTCGTTACTGTTACGATATTATTATTCGTTTCAATATTTATAGTTTGGAAAAATAAGAAGTATGGGACGCTGAATTGTATGCAGGTATATAATAGAAAGCTGGCAAAGTTGATTGTACATCTCCTATATCATAATCAGACTACCTCTGTCCACTACTGGACGTAGGCCTCTACAATAGCACGCCATTGAACTCGATTTTTAGCTCTCTATATCCAACCGCTGCTGGATATTATTATGTACCTATATTATTTCGCATATTATGGCAATTTTATTTCGTATCAAGATCAATCAAGCAAAGGGAACCAACTAGAATGAATTACATTTAATATTCAAATTCACAAGATCCAATCTATCGAATACAAATAAAAATAAACAAAATGATGATATAACCACAAAAGGTGAGTGGGTGAACTATGAAACCTGTAATAAACATTCTTAAATGTCGAGTGTTAATTTAGTACTTATTTATGACCGCGGATGCTTTAAATGTTTTACGGAGCGATAATAATCTTCTTTCTGTCGCATAACTACTCACTTTAGCACAGGAAAATTTAAATGTTTCGTTTTACGTTTTAAATTTGAAACTTAGGCAAAATAACTTGTTGGCATATTTGTGAAACATGTAAAGTTAAACGACGATATAACGATACATATAGAAATTACAGGATAGAATATAATATTTTTAACAAGAGGCACGACAAAAACTAGGTACATAATACAAGAGTAAGTCCAACGCGGCGAGGGTGATATTTACGCCTACATAAATACCCCACAGGTGTTGGTAGCATTTTACGACTCCATAAATAATAAAACCGCTTAAAATCCTATCGTTCAAGAATTCAATATAGTTGATAAAAAATGAACACGAAGCATTACCAAAAAATGAATGCTTTATATCCAAAATAATGAAAACTTTAATTACATATTTCGTCAAGCTGCAAATACTGATTAAAAAAGAAAACTAAAAGTCAGTGCCACAAAACCACAAAAGAGTACCAAAAATCACACAAACCAGAACCACGGAACATTATAAAAGCGTAATATCCATTTTACGTGTCGGGCGTAACATTTACGCGTACATAAATAGCCACAGGTGCTCTAAACATTTTACGGACTCATAAAAATAAAACTACCCTTCGTGGCTCACGGCGGTTCGCCATTGGGAGGCCGGTATAGCATGCTAACAATATTAATGGTCGAGCTGCCGATCCATTATCTATATTTCTATATCTATACACTTATCCAATATTCTCATATGTATATCTTTCACACGTTCCCTCTATAACGTTTTCGTTTTTGTTACCAATTTATACATCTATTAGTTAAGTGTCAATAATTTTACTGACCACTTCACACCTTATGCTTTTGAGTAAAGCAGAAGAATCAAATGGAGAACAACGATTTATAGAAATAAAATTTAATATATTGCCTAATATGATGAAGAATTCAAGCCTCCGAAACCGACGTGCGTGTATGAAGAGAGTAATAAATGTAGAAGGGCTTCAGGTACATAAGAAGTAGAAGAAGAATAATTGGAATCAGTACACTCTGTACAAGATAAAGGACCTCAGTATTTCCTATTTAAAGAAAGAAAGGAGTATGCAAGCAACTTAGTTAACTGGTTTTTAACTTACGTTTATTTATAACCAATTTTGAACTGCTTATGCTTACGATATAATGACTACCGTCAAGTATATCACAAATTTAAAATCAACAATAAGTCAAAGCCTAAAGAAAGAGATAATTTAAATTAGCCGTTATTGCAATTTGCGGTCTATTCATTTACACATAAAGTACTATTTAGGCTGTCGCGTGATATCCCTTTTTGTCGTTTGAATATCACCTTTATTGTTGGATTAACAGAGCTTATTGTCAATTTATGGACGACGACGAGCAAACGATTTTGAATGTATTCCTTCCAGTATTATTCAACAAGAAGTCTTCGAAATCACTCAGATGATGTTTGTTGAGTAGAAAATTTTGTTGCACCAATACTACTAAATCTTCTGCTATTTTCTTTTCATATTCTTAAGACTGAGAGGCTTCTCTCTCCTGCGATAGATATGATGTCATAGCGCTTATATCAGTACAAGTAACAATTATAGGGAACAGTTACTGCCTAGATATTAATGTAGTTACTCAAGTTTCTCAGTAAACATGACGTTATTATTGTTAATGACTATTTGATGTATCATCAACCAACGTTATCAATACTTTATGCAGACTGACTTGTGCTTTGCAAAGCAGGAGCAATCCCAGTATGAATGAATGGATACCCAGAAGTCAGGTAGTATGAAGCTTTTAAGACATCTATCACGTCCTTTCGATTGACCCAAAAATTGTAGATTGGAAAGAGAGAACGAAAGAGAGAGAGTGAGGAGTGGAAAATTTGAAAAGTTTTCATAAAGAGTGCTCAGTACGGTGAACGGCGTTATGCAACACAATACAGACACCTGGTATAAACAGGCACGGCTAGTCGAGCCTCTTCTTCGTAAGGAAACGCGTACACTGATTAAATCAACAAATTCTTGGGGACAACTAAATTACAGAAAAACAATCGTCGGTAGTATTACAAATAGGTATATTATTTATTTAAAGTTTAATTTGGATTTACATTTGTGCAAATTTTTTGTCAAGGGGTTATTGTTGTTAATTATCGAAAAATCTTTATAAAATAAAATATTCACCATTTTGCTACCTATAATTACAATGTTAATAACGTCCAACTCGCTAATGTATATATATACAAATCGAAATTATTAAACGCTAAAGGTACGTTTGAGGTAAAAATACAAATAATTGCAGCAAAAAAATATATACGTGTACATTTTAAAATAAAATTTTATATATATTGTGCATCTTAACAAAAAACGGCAATATGTTCAGACATTAACGCGCACTTTGTGTTTTCATACATAATTTTGTTGTTTATTGCACAAACGAATTAAGTGTATGAAATGTATTTCACTACAATATACACTTCATACAATAACAACAACAGCCTATCTCGGTCCACTGCTGGACATAGGCCTCTCCTTGTAAGTTCCATCTGACAGTCCTCAGCTACCGCAACCAGCTTCTGCCTTTCGCAGATCACCATCCCCGCCGAACTAGACGGCGTCTTACACTACTTTTAGTACGCTTAGTAATAGTATAGTAATTTCCAAACACATTAATACATTTTTGTTATAACTTCCTACATTAATGCATACTTGGATAAAACTAAATCGTTTGGTGTGCGACGATCCTTAAACGTCTGGGCGAGAGCGACACCGAATGAAGACGTAATAAATTGCCGACTGTACTTCCAAGAGAACGTGATAAAAAAATAAAAATGAACGTGGGCCAGGCTTCCGAAATTATGTATTAGCACTGCTTATATTATTACGATACACACGCCCCGAGACGACACGAGCCGAACCGAGAGATGCATGGTAGATTCGGTTACAAAAAATTAAAAAAGGGAAGACGTTCCAAA